>UCOM01003904.1:0-15025 GCA_900474385.1 Ormyrus pomaceus
TTTATAAGCCGTTTGTCCCGTCGCAATTTGGCAAGCCGTAAGGTAGCGTAAAAGTCGACGTTAAATAAGATAAAAAAAAAAAAAAAAAATTTTAATTCAGGTGGGATGACAACTAATAATTATTCGGTCAACAATTAGGTTTTTCTTTATTTCTAAAAACCGACATTTCCGACTCATTTTCAAAGCTAAATAAACTAAAACAGTTATATTAATTAAGGCTTACAGTTATTTTACCATTAATATAATATAAAAACGCTGCCAACCGATTTTGGCACAATGCTTTCTCATAGAGAACATAAAAACAATGAAACAACCTAGCCCGGGAGAGGATTTATACTTTATATATAATTCTTTAAGGAGGTACGTTACCGAAAAAATTTCAAAAAATAGAAAGTTTTTTTATTACATATTTTGATTGTATACGTTATAATCTGTATGAAACCGTGACAGACCGGTAAAACTTTCCACAAATCTATAATTTTTATTAAACATTCGCTAACAAATTTACTGACCGTAAAAATTACAGTGCGTCACGGTAAAATTTAACATACGGATTTAAAAATTTTTTATAAATACAGTAATAATTATAGAGAATACGCGTAATAATTTCTAGAAAAATCAGTTATTCCTCAATTAACGTGAATTCCACGGTAGTTTTTCAGGGAAAATTCTATTCGTGTAGGGCATTACTATAACCTTCTATCAGCTTTGTGTTGTAGAATACTACTTTTTACTGAAGCGTAAATTTTCATAAGTATAATTATACCTAAAAACTTGTACAGATTCGGACTGTTTCCCATTGTTTTGGCTGCGTGCATATGAAAGTTCTCAGTGTTATTATTTGTTCTTACTCTTTTTCCGTATACTGATAACACATTGGCTAATGGAAGCCAATGTGTTCTTAAGTAAGAAGTAAAACTTTGCAAATTTGTAAATAATTACGCTGGCAGTGTATTTGCCAGAGCATCTACACATTGTGTAACGTAGGCAAAACCTTCTGCGATTTTATCCGCACGTAAGTACGCAACCGCATAAGCCTTTTCTAGGACATGCTGCTGTTCCATGGGTATGTTGAGTTTTTCCCATCTTTTTGCGAGAGCCTTTAAAAGAAAAGTTATCTTTTATAATATTTTTTTCAATATCGTATTATTACCGTTGTTTTTACAGTATAAATATTCACAAAGTACTTTCATACAGTAAATATCGATAACTTGATTTTTGTATCACAAAGGAATTTTTCATGACTGGCGCTTGGTGGCGCATCTTAACTTTTTAACCTCTCACGTCAAAATTAGCAATCGCTAACTACTAGAGGAGCTCATATTTTTTGCACTTTTATATACAAATTTTATATAAATTGTATAGAACCAAATCTTTACAAAATTTATATAAAATCATTATAAAAATTAGATAAATTATTTTTACCTGGGATATGTTATTTTCTTACGTAAATGCTGAACAAGACTACAAGGGTCCGAATGTTTTTTCGTCATCAACTAAATGCAGAAGTGCATACACGTTATACTCATAAAAGCTGGTGAATGCTTTAAGAGCAACCTCGGCGATTGATTAACGTTTTCTAGATTGATTAGGCCCTGTTAATATACGAATCGCAATGTGCAATTGTAAAAAATGAAAATAATAGTCTTCTCGAAGAACTCCAAATAAAACACTCGGAGCTGCATTTAGGAGAAAATGCCTGAACTCTGTAGCTTTAAATCTATCAAATTGTATTAGCGGCTTAGGGCGACGTGCGAATTCAGCTGGACACATTTTATTTAATTCATTATATGGAAAAGATATTTCGTTTATCGAGTTTACCTCCAAATCCAAATATGCCAACTATCCAAATGTTTCCACAGAAGGTAAAAAAATGAGAGGTGACACGTTCAAAAATCCCAAATCGGTCACAAGATATACTGATTCAAAATTGGGCCGAAAATTGCAACAATTGATGAATATATATGTACGGCTTTCGCGCATAATCAAAATTAATATTTTGGATCGCAATCTTTTTTTTTTTAAAGTTCATGTAAAGACGAAAAAAATGTGTCAGACCAGACCTCATTTGGTTAAAATTTCGGCCTGCTGGAATTTTTTAAAAATTGCTCAAAAATGACGAAAATTGAAACTTTGAAAAATTCTAGCAGCCGTCACAGGAAACCTTGGGGTCTGAAACTTGGGAAAGTTATTTTTTTATATGTGCTTTCATTTTAAAAATTGACAGCAAAATCGATGACCCCCGCCACGGCGATTTGTCGATTTCCAGCGGAATGACCCATACATAATCATGATACCATATATAATTTAAAATCGTTATAAAACAAAAGCTGTAGTACATGAATTTTATAAATTATTTTTAATTTCAAAAATTTAGTATAAGACGAAAAAATAAGCTGTAGACCATTAAAAAGATCAATTCATTCAATAAGATATAGCCATTCAAAACATTAAAAAAAAAAAAAATAAAACCTTAATATCTTTGGAGGTAGAAATTTTCATAAGGTGAAAAACTATACAATTCGAAATATACAAAAGATCTAACTTTTCGCAAAATTTCAATTCAAGTAGTCTTTTTACCCGCGTAATTGTTGGACTTAAAAACTCATTTTTTAGCAGTTAGAAAACTTAGAAAACTAACTTTTCAGCTTTTTATTAAAAAACTATTAGACAAAATGCAAGTTTGAAATGTTTACAGATTATAGCTATTTATATTCTAAATTACTAAAAAAATGTTCCAGAGCAGTTGATCATTTGAAAACTAGAGCTATTTTTTTAAATTATAGGTATTTTTTATGCTCTTTAAAATGCTTTTTGTTCGATTGAAATATCTCAATCCTATCATTAAAAAAAAAATAAAATTAAATTTTGAAAATCGAAAATTAAGAATAAAAAAAAAAAAAAAAAAAAAAAAAAATACAAAAAATGTGAGCCGTGAACGAGAAAAATCCGTTCAATAGAAGCTGAGATCCAGGCGTACACACACACACATAATTTTTCAAAAACCTTTTATTCTTTTTCTGACCCCTCCAAATAGAATAATTATAACATATTTTTACAACAACTCCAAAATTACTATCACAAAGCTTTCTCTAGGAGGAAGCAAACAAATTTTTCTCTACCATTATACAGTGTTGATTGAACTTCTCCATCGCAAATTTTGTTACTTGAATAAATTAAAGAAATGTGCAAAAAGTATCGTACTAAAATATTTTCCATTTCCATTTAATAAGAAAAAAGATTTAATTTAATAATTTAATTAAGTCTTTCATACGCAAAAAAATTTTTTTCAAAGAAAGAATGTGATACATCGGTTACATGTAAGATTTCAACTGATAAGAATTGTTAATTCTATTACAAAACTTATTTAAAAACTAAACTGTTGTTTCATAGAAACTGGACATTTGCGGATAAAGCATAATCATTAAATTTGTTTATATTAATAAGATTTCCATAAATTCATGAATTTTGCATTTGATTAATAAGACATGAATTTTGCAAAACTTTTAAATAAAATAAATAATGAGCAATTTGCTGATTGATAATCGTTTTTATAAATTATAAGTAAATTTGAAAATATAAGATCAGTCAGCATATGTTATATAAAAAAATTGAACCATTATGATCACAGCATAAACCAGAACAGCATAATAAATTATAAAAGAAATTCAGTCAGAACCTCTAAAAATTTGACTAACCAAAAACTAAATTAACTATTCCAATTTTTCAACTAACTCTAAGACAAACCAATAAATGATTCGCCTAATAAAAAATAACAAGATCAACTTTATTAAAAATCTTAACCAACTATTTTGATACAGATACACCTAAAAGATCACAAATTACTCAATTAGTAAACATTCTGTTCATAATCGCAGAGGCCGGTACTCTGACTGTAGACCAACGGATTTGGACAAGCGAGTTGGTGGACGATGTACGCGCCGTTGTAGTACTGGCAGTAGTAGTAAACGCTTTTTATCTGAGGATCACGGACGTATCCCTCCTGCTGGCAGACGTCACCCGGCTGTTGCGCGGGTTGCTGGGGTGGTTGGTACTGCGGCTCCTCTGGCTGCTGAGGTGGCTGGTACTGCGGCTCCTCGGGCTGCTGTTGCTTGAGCTTCTCGCGCTCGGGCTCCTTGTTTTGTGGAGCCTGAGTAGGTCTGTGGGGAACCGGGCGAGGAGCTACTCCGCCGCGAAGGCCGCCGTTTATGGCCTTGAGGAGAGGGTATTTCTCGCCGCAGAGGCCGAGGAAGTCGTCGGTCTCGATGCTCCAGACCATCATGCCGCCGAGGCCGTTCTTGTTCACGTAGTCGGCCTTCTCGGCGATGGAGCTGCAGTCGAGATGCAAATGATCAGGCGTTCGTTCAAAATAAGTGCATTATCGAGTTACGCAAAACTCACCGCTCGTCGTCGTAACCGACCCACTGGTTGCCGCTGTGGGCAAAAGGCACGCGCTGCTCCTCCTGGTACTCGACCTGCCAGTTCTCCTTCTTGACCTTCTCGCAGATCTCGTTGTAGCCAAGCATGCCAGCTTCGCGGGTGAACTCTCCGGCTGTTCCAGCCTGGCCGGCTGGAGCGCCGACTCCGTTCTGCGATGGGTTGTCCAAGGTAAAGCTTCTGCCATACAGAGGGATGCCCAGGACGAGCTTGTCGGCTGGGGCACCTTGGCTCAGCCAGTAGTTGATTACAGAGTCCTGAGAGAGATTTAGCAAAATTTTAAAATGAAAAAAATTTTTTAACATTTGCGTTAATAATAATTTTTCCACAGTAGATTGCAATATTTTTTTTATAAAAACTCATGCTTTAAATAAAAGGAAAATTGAAAAATACAAATAAGTTAGTGAAGCTAAAATCTTCATCCCACTTACAACGTTGAGGGTAGCCTCGTTGGCGCTCTCCCAGGATCCCGCGTACAGCGGAGCGTTGATTCCAGTCTTCTTGTCCCAGGCGCCGTGCAGATCGTAGGTCATCAAGTTGATAAAGTCCAAGTGTTTGGCGATCTCCCTGATATTGTAAGCCTGGCTGGCGGTATTCTTAGCGGCTCCAACGGCGGCACTGAGAATCAAACCCTCCTGGCTGAACCTCTCCTTCAGCTCCCTGACCAGATGCACGAAGTTCTCCTTGTCAGCCGGAGAACCTCCGCGCTGCGTCGGGTACTCCCAGTCGATGTCGAAGCCGTCGAAGCCGTACTTCTTCACGAAGGCGACGACGTTCTCGACGAACGCGCGACGGGTCGCGGGGTTGGCGACGACGGCGGAGTACTTGGCCGAGCCCTCGTTCCAGCCGCCGATGGCCACCATGGTTTTGGTGCCTGGGTTCTGCTCGCGGAGGTTGTTGAAACGGCCGAAGCCGTCCTTGCCGTAGTTGTCGGGCAGGTCCTGCCAGCCGTCGAGGACGCGGACGTCTCCGCTCTCGCTGATACCCACGAACGTGTAGATCAAGTGGGTGCAGAGGCTCGGGTCGATGTAGGAGATGTCGAATTTGCCATTTCCTGGACGGTACACTGCCCAGCTTCCGAAGTAGCAGACGACTTTCTCTGCGAGAGGAGGATTCGTGAATGACTTTTTTCTAATGATTTCGTTTCGATGTATTTGTGATTGCACTTACTTTCAGCTGAAGCTGCGGCGAAAGCCAAAAGGCTTACTAGTAGGAGTGCGATGGCTCGCATCTGAAAGTGCGAATTACAATTTTTTAACACACAATTTTTTATCTTTAATTAATCACTTATTTGTCTTTATTTTAAGATCACTATTTTAACAGTACATAAAAACAATTGCAGATCTCAAAAAAACACCAATTGCACTGTTACTTACCTTTAATGCTTGCGAGACAGCGATACTCTACAATCTGATAAACGATCGCGAAATCCCGATATAAATACTTTCTTCAAATGGCGCAATGAATATAGAGGAAATCTTACTTGATATATCACCCAGCTTCGATTGTTTGTTCACAGATATTTTATTGTATCCATTCCAAAAGTATTTGGTTCAAATTTAAACAGCCTGCGCGATGACGTGTAATCAAACATATTTTGCCCAAACCAAATAGCACGAACTAGTATAAGTTATTCTTCATAGAGTAAATACTACCATAAATTTCACTCTGCAAATACAGAATTTCACTGCATGTTATAACAAACGGATCTTTCGATGTTTTTTCGATGCGTAACATTTTAATTACGATAAATGAAGAAAGAAAAACATAAAAGTTACTTACTGCAAATGTATGGACTAATTACCGCAATATTAGAGTAATAAAATGTTAATAAATCCTTGCATTAAATTTTTGCGGCATAGTGGTCGTTCTGAAAGATCTCTTTCTTTTTTTATATTATTAATTTAAAAGTATGCTTTACGTGTTTAACATTGCATGGTTGATTTTTTTAGTCAACTTAGATGTTGATTTAAACAGAAAAACCGCTGTCAATTCATTGGTACTTAGCTCGAGACTTAGCTTCCTCCTATTTAATTTATCGTTCCAATATAATTTCCGAGATTCATTAAAAACAATCATTTTCAACAACATAATTTCAAAATATTCTATATTTAATTAATTATTTATTTTTATATTATTTTATTTTTATGTGTCCATTTTAGAATTTAATAAACAACAAACAAAATTTAAATATAAATTTTTTTATTGGAATATTTAAAGTCCTAAAAAACAGAATTTTTGAAATTCCATAAGTACACAAAGCTCGATTTCGCACAAGCGTGAATACAAATGCATATATACGCTACATCGAGCTTTCTAAAAGTCGTATAAAAAAATATCGTTCAATACAAGAGCAAAAAGGTGATTTTAACCTGGTGTTATCTTTTCACACTATCTTCGCTTTAAAGAAAATTAAATAAAAATTTTAAGTAAATTGAATTTTCTCTATAGTAATTATTAGCCAAAGAAAAGTAATTTTTTTATTTGATTAATTTGAACTATACATATTCTTGAAACTAATGTAAACAATCATAATAAAATAATAACAATAAAACTATGACTGTACTATGTGATATATATAATCACGATACCAGGCATAATTTAAAATCGTTATAAAACAAAAAATAGTACATGAATTTTAAAAATTATTTTTAATTTTAAAAATTTAGTAAAAGAAAAAAAATAAGCGTTCGATCATTGAAAAGACCAATTTTTGTATATATAGAATACGTTTCAATTTAATAATTGGTCTTATTGGCCTTAAATCTGACTAAAAACCACTTATTTAATAAGTTCCCTTCACCATCTGTTGACCATAGCAAGCCCTAAAAGCATTACGCTTTGTTTTTCTACTTAACCAACTCTTCACATATATTTAACTATAAAAAGTTGCTAAAGAGATGATTAACGGTCTAGTCAACTCTTGGTCACTCGACCAGTCCAAATGGTTAATTTTCTACCAGGGCTATTAAATATGATTTCTTGAGAAAGCAAAAAATTTACAAAAATAAATAAAACGTTAGTAGATTTATTAAAACAAACTTTATTAAAAATGTAACTTAAAAATAACAAATAAATAAAACATTCGCAGAAGATCTAATTTATTAAGGATAATCGCATCGGCCAGTGCTCTCGTCGTACACCAAACTCTGCGGGCAAGCGAACTCGTAAGTGATGTATTCCCCGTTGTAATATTGACAATAGTAATAAGCGTTCGGATTCTGGGGGTCGCGGACGTATCCCTCCTGCTGGCAGACACTTCCGGACGGCTGTTCCGGCTCCTGTGGCTGCTGATACTGAGGCTCCCGAGGCTCCTGTGGCTGCTGGTACTGAGGCTCCTGATACCGAGGAGGTGCCGGGGCCGCTTCGGACGGAACGCCGTTGCGCATAGCGCTGTTGATGGTCTTGAGCAGGGGGTACTTCTCCCCGCAGACGCCTTTGAAGTCGTCGGTTTCGATGCTCCAGACCATCATGCCGCCCAGACCGAGCTTCTTGGCAAGGTCGGCCTTTTCCTCGATAGAGCTGAAATGTAACAAGTGTAAGATAATAGTAGCTGGATTTTTCAAATCTAAAATTAACAAATAAGTGTAAAAATACAAGTTACCGTTCGTTATCGAAACTGATCCATTCGTTGCCGCTTACAGCGTACGGCACGCGCTGCTCTTCCTGATACTGAACTTGCAGGTTCTCGTTCTTAAGCTTCTCGCAGATCTCGTTGTAGCCCAGCATGCCCGGCTGTTGCGTGTAGGGCCCGGCAGGTCCCGCGGTGCTTGCTGGAGCGCCGACTCCGTTCTGCGATGGGTCGTCCAAGGTGAAGCTTCTACCGTACAAAGGTGTACCCAGCACGAGCTTCTCAGCTGGAGCGCCTTGGCTCAGCCAGTAATTAACGGCAGCATTCTGTGCGGCATTAAATTTAAAAATTAAATTTGACACTTCAACGCTAAAAAAAATGACTAATCCACGTTTCTACTCACGACATTGAGAGTAGCTTCAGCGCCGCTCTCCCAGGATCCCGCGTACAGCGGAGCGTTCATGCCGGTCTTCTTCTCCCAGACGCCGTGCAGATCGTAAGCCATCAGGTTGATAAAGTCCAGGTGCTTGGAAATCTCCCTGATATTGTAAGACTGACTGGCCGAGCTCTCGGCGGCCGCCACCGCGGCACTGAGCAGCAAGCCCTCCTGGCTGAACCTCTCCTTCAGCTCCCTCACCAGATGCACGTAGTTCTCCCTGTCGGCGGGGACACCGCCGCGCTGATTCGGGTACTCCCAGTCGATGTCGAAGCCGTCGAAGCCGTACTTCTTCACGAAGGCGACGATGCTGTCGACGAGCCTACGCCGGGTGGCCGGGTCGGAGGTCACGCGTGAGTACGGGACTGACTCCTCGCCCCAGCCGCCGATCGCGACCATGATTTTCGTGCCGGGGCTCTGCTCGCGCAGCTTCAGGAAGCGGCCGAAGCCGTCCTTGCCGTAGTTGTCGGGGAGGTCTTGCCAAGGGTCCAAGACTTTTACGTCGCCGCTCTTTTCGACTCCGACGAAGGTGTAGATCAAGTGAGTGCAGAGGGTTGGGTCGATGTCGGAAATTTCAAAGTGGCCATTTCCCTGCCTGTAGACGGCCCAGCTTCCGAAGTAGCAAACTACCTTTTCTGCGAGTGGTTCGTTTTTAATATTTTAATTGCGAGCGATTGTACAAATTATATTGTTTGATTTGCTACTTACTTTCGCTAGATGCCGAAGCCAGAACTAAAAGTCCAACAAATGCTAAAAGTAATGCGCGCATCTAAAATAAATACACGTTTATAATATCTTTCTGTTGATTTATTTTTACACATTAAGAAGTACCCTATATGTGCTTTTTCACAACACTTCTACCTACCTTTAATTATAAAGACACTTGACAGTCTGACGAAAAAAAAACTCTAAATTCCTTTATATACTTTCTAAAGTAGGCGTATGAAACCATGACGTATTATTTGTTCAATAAGTAAAAATTTAATTGTACGTATTCAGAAACTATTTGATTGAAGTTTCTACGACGTAACCATACATTCATTGTAACTTTTATACTCTTATCAAATAAAACAAGGCCGATTGTGATCGACTTCTTCCCCGACAATTCACTATCGGCATACGGTTTGTCTTATTATACTATTCAATTCTAAATGAAGCTTACCAGAGATGGAAGTTTATTTCCGCTGAGCTAAGTTAACGTAGATAAGAAAAAAATATGGAGGGCAAAACATCACAAGTTTCCGGTTGTGTTGAAGATTACTATTACATTAAAAATTTTTACAATAACATTAGACCATAACAATTAAATTTAATACTATAATTTATTAACATATTGAAAATTTTGATATATAACCAAATCTATATAAATACATTTTTTAAATCTAACATTTTTAATTCGGTTACACAAAATTGCACGCATAACGTGTACATTGAATTAGCAAGAATAAATGGAAGAAAGCATTAAATCGAAAGCCCGAAAATCTTCCCGAAGCTCAGCAATTCACCGCATCCGGGTAATCGCAACGGCCGCTCTCAACGTCGTACACCAACGGCTGCGGGCACGACATCTTGTACTTGACGAATTCCCCGCCGCTGGCCTGGCAGTAATAATACACGCTGCAGTCCTCCGGATCCCGGAAGTAACCGTCCTCGCTGCAGCCGTCGCCCGCCGACGGCCCCTCGGTTCCCTGGGACGAAGCTGGCCGCGGGCTGGTGGAGCTGGTAGGTTGCGCGGTGGGGGCGGCTGAGGTTGGTCGCGTCGGTAAGGGTGGAGCGCCGTCGCGAAGGACGGAGTTCACGGTCCTCAGCAGGGGGTACTTCTCCCCGCAGATACCTCGGAAGTCGTCGGTTTCCAGGCTCCAGACCATCATGCCGCCGAGGCCGAGATTTTTCACGAACTCGGCTTTCTCTGTCAGAGATCTAGAATGCGAGTGGCAATCTATTTAGAAAGAAGTCAAATCTTGCGCGCGAAAAAGGCTCTCTAAAAGCTCACCTCTCGTCGTCGTAGCCGACCCACTGATTGCCCCTGAACGCGTAAGGTACTCGCTGCTCCTCCTGAAAAATCACCTGCCAGTCCTCCTTCTTGAATTTCTCACAGATCTCGTTGTACCCGAGAGTTCCCGACTCCTGGGTGTACGGACCTGCGTTGGACGGCTGCGTGGCCGGGGCGCCGATTCTATTGTCCTGAGGGTTGGACACGGTGAAACCTCTGCCGTAGAAGGGAACGCCGAGGATCAGCTTCTCGGCTGGGGCGCCCTGATCCAGCCAGTAGTGCACCGAGGCGTTCTAAAGAAATTCGTTTTTTTAGGGTATATGAAGGGGTGTGCAGGAGATTCCGAAAGTTATGCTATCATTAAAACATCTGCATTATGGGAGTTTTTATCGTAGTAATCTTTTAGTTACTAAATCTAATCGTATAATTGTTACTTGGACGAATGAGTCATTACGGAAAGTTTGCAGTGATTTAAGACACTTAAACTTATTCAATTAAAGTTCATTATTAATATCTACAAAAGCAACATAATACGATAGATTACTAATCAACAATGCTTACAAAAATTTCATATCTCAAGTATCCTTTCGTGTTATGCGTCAACTTAAGTGCCCGCATATATGGGTACAGATAAACTTAATTAACTAAAATCCTCAACAATTTTCCGACAGTTTTTCGTGAAAAACTGCACAACAATGAAAATCCTAGCTTACCACATTAAGAGTTCTCTCAGTGCCAGTCTCCCAAGATCCAGCGTACAGAGGAGCAATAATACCAGTCTTCCCGTCCCAAATTCCATGGAGGTCGTAAGCCATCAGATTAACGAAATGCAGGTGTTCAGCCACCTCGGCCACTCTGTAAGATTCAGCGGCCGGTTCTTCCGCGGCCGACACGGCGGCGCTGAGAATCAACCCCTCCCGGTCGAACCTCTCCCTCAGCTCCTTCAGCAGCAGGACGAAGTTCCTCTTGTCGGCGGCGGTCCCGCCCCGCCTGTTCGGGTACTCCCAGTCCACGTCGAACCCGTCGAAATCGTACTTCCTCACGAACTCGACGGCGTTGTCGATGAATTTCGCGCGATTAATCGGGTCGCCGACGACGCTGGAGTAGGTGGTGGAGCCCTCGTTCCAGCCGCCGATGGCGACCAGCGTCTTCGTCTGCGGACTGATATCGCGGAGCCTGTTGAAGCGGCCGAAGCCGTCCTTGCCGTAGTTGTCGGGCAGATCCTGCCAGGCATCGAGGACGCGGATCTCCCCGCTCCAGGTGAGACCCACGAAGGTGTAGATCAAGTGGGTGCAGAGGCTCGGGTCGATGTAGGAGATGTCGAACTGGCCATTTCCCGGCCTGTAGACCGACCAGCTTCCGAAGTAGCACACGATTTTTTCTGGTTGAGCAAGATTGTTTTCATCGTTTATAGTAATCAGTAATTGAATAAAGGTGGCATTGATGGAATATCAAAGGGAGCAAAAATTTGTAGGAAATGAAAAATAAATTAAGGCAAACTTAAGGACGTTGTCTTGTAAAAATTGAGGATTTAGAGGAAAGTTTGCCTCTTTAGGTAATTTAAATCTGACAATTTAAATAGCAACATATGTAAATGAAAGTGCTTTATATAAAAAAAAAAAATTAAAAACGTATTTTTTACAGTGTAATTCGAAATATTACTTATGAAAGTAAAAACGTGGTTTGAGGCACTAACATTTTTTAGTATTATATATTATTATAGTTATAAAATATTAAAGTTATAATAATTATATTATAATACAATATAATTAATTGTTATAATATAGTGAACCGGAAGTGAATAGAAAGTAACCCGGAAGTGACTCGGAAGTGAATAGAAAATGATTATTAAAAATGATATTAACTGATTACACGAGCGAGCTTCAGCGAGCGACTTTTTTGCTAGTACATATATAAAGAACAAAATAAGCTAAGACATATTGAAATCAGATAAAAAATAAAAAATTTTACTGCCTCAAACCACGTTTTTACTTTCATAAGCAATATTTCGAATTACACTGTAAAAAAATACGTTTTTAATCTTTTTTCTTGTACATCTAGTACTCTCAATTTATATATGTTGCTATTTAAATTGTCAGATTTAAATTACCTAAAGAGGCAAACTTTCTTCTAAATCCTCAATTTTGACAAGGCAACCTCCTTAAACCTAAAGTAAGATTTATGAACTTGGTAGTCGGTACCGAGAGTTGAAAATAAGAAAATTAGACCTTTACCTATCTACTATTTTGAAAAACTTACTGTCAGTAGAAGCTGCGGCCAAGGCCAAGAGACCAGCAAATACGAAAATGATCGCACGCATCTACGGACGATTCAGCGAACCTTTCTTTCTAACAAAGAACCTTCAACTGCTTGGGAAAGACATGTGCCAAGAAATAGAGCGAATCTCGCAATGCACCGATAAGGTCACTTATCGGCTAGATATCGTGATTGCAGAGGAACTTAATCAGTTGTAAACTTTTATCGAGATGCATTTTTCTTTAAATCCTCGGAGAAACTTAATCGCTTGACGAAATCTTCAAGTTCAAAGTGACAAACAATTTTATTTTGTTACTCAGCTCTCGCGGTTTTTCCAGGATATGATTCTTAATCATTATTATTTTGACGGCATTATTACATTATTTTCGTCAACTAAAACGTGCAACATTAGTACTAACACTAGTAATAAGTGAGTAGTTAAAACGTTTTAAGGCGGAAGATGCGGGGTTTCATCAAATAAAAAGGAAATTGAAAAAGGCAATCGATTTTTTCATCATAGTTTATTTTTACGTCAGAATGAAACATTTATTTACATGTGACGTAACATTTGTACGATCTACGAATCTTATTTATTTACACAAGTTTTTTATACATCATGGAGGTAGGAACATTCTAGTTACCAACTGGAAGAAGACAAAAGAGTAAACCAGGAGAATTCTTAAATTTAAACAGCTGGTTGCATTGTGACGTCAGATCGAATAACTTTAAATCTATGATTCATTAATGTACAAAAAATTTCATTCATTCTAAAAATCAAATCTAATAAATCACTTTGATTAATCGGATCGCTGTACGAATGTATTTGCGATTGAATTGATCTTCTTAATAATTAATATCTTATGAAGCAAACGTATAATCAAAATTATGGAAAAACAAAACAAACGACTTTAATATACATAATAATGTTCAACAGATGTAACGGTTGATCTAATAAAGTAACAATACCAGCATATAAAGTAATATTGTAAAATATCTCATTCTATTTCACGTGTTAGAACCCGACGCGTGTTCCAGACATTCTTCTATCAATAGAACTTTTTTAGTATACAATGGAAGCAAAATTTTGTTTAAAACCTTGCCTGATCAAATAATCTGCGTCTAATAAGGCAGTGAAATCGAATTATAACATTTTTATATCACGAAAAGTGATTTTTTACACTAAACTATAAACAAAGCAACAAAAGCACTGATAAATTGTATAGTGCGGAGAATTGTTCAGATTTGAAAAAATGGAGCAATAAACAAACTATTATTGAATTTTCGATTAATAATGTCACAAATGAATAAAATAACGTCTTTTGCACGATAATTAATGTAGTATGTGAACTAGATTCCATTTGAAAACTGAAGTAATTGAAAAATGCCTATTACCAGTTGCAAAAAGTGTAAGCGAATAAAGTTAAGAGATAAAATAAAGATTTTTACAAATCAGTAATTAGTTAGATTGTTTGTAAAACAATGAGCCTGAAACTAGCCCCCACACGATTAGCCCCGGTGAGTGATTCTCATGAATGCGAATACTTAGTTGGTTTCCGACTAATTAATTCATATCTATAGTAGCCGATTGCAAAATTATTTCGTTGTTAGGCATACAGAGCCAACTCTATTAATAGTGAAAGCGAGGCATTGAAAGAAATTGTTTTTAATTTATTAAGTAAATAAATAAAATTTCTGGAATATTTATAAACTAATATCTGCCGCGCAGAAACGCATGGTCCCAGTCACTTGAAATTTCGTTTGGTTGTTAAGAATCAACTGCCTTCTCATTTCCCTATACGAGCTAGGCGTTGCAAGCCATTGCTTATTACTTATTAAAAAAGAAAAGCTACTATCAATCGAAATTTATAAACAAATTGCTGACACGAAGACAGACACGCGTAGTCCCAGTCGCTTGTAATTTAGTATGGTTGTCAAGAATCGACTGCCTTATCAGTTGCCTGTGCGAGCTAGGCATTGCAAGCCATTGTTTATTAGTTATTAAAATAAATAATGCCAATTTGAACGAAAATTTCTAAACAAATTGCTGCCAAGTAGACACGCATGGAGGACGGATAACACAGACCAACAAAATGACACCGACTTCCTTACCCAGAAACCAGACTATACTTTTTCGAAGGTTTTCGATGCGCTGAATCCAAATATGACCGCAGAATTGCTTTGTCATGTCAGGATTTTACATAATCTCAAAAATGGGCAAAAACGGTGTTTTTTGCTCTTTTAGGTTAGGATATCTCAAAATCCTGACGTGATAGAGCAATTCTGCGGCCAGATTTGGATTCAGCGCATCGAAAACCTTCGGAAAAGTATAGTC
>UCOM01003905.1:0-15006 GCA_900474385.1 Ormyrus pomaceus
GCGAATCGAGATTCCGGGCGACGCGCTTCGATCGCGGACAAGAGCTTTCCTTCCAGCTAAGCGCCTTCCGCGCCCTTTCTTCGCGAGCACGGTTAACTTCCGAGGGATATTCCTCCGCAATCCGCGCCGCTCGAACGCCGAGGCCGCTGCGTAAATGCGGATTATGCCAATTTATAAAGCGGGGATTAGTCATGCTCGATTTGCCGAGCGGAGATCGCTGCGGCGTTGTTTCTTATTTGAGGTAATAAATCAGGTCGGTTTTCGACGTATTTTCTTCGACAGTTTCAAGGTGACTAATCGAATTACAATTGTAATTATAAATATATCTAGGTCGGTGCTCGGGGCGATTGTTTTAGGTGCAAATAAATTATGTACGATATTAAAATACACGGTGCTCTAAATTTCGAAAACTTCTGCGCGCACCTGCTGCAAGGACGAAAAAGAGATAATATGAAAGGATAGTTTTATAAATTGACCCCAAAAAAACACTTGAAGCACGTAACGTCCACAACCTTTTTATTTTAAAAGTTTAATAAAAATACTTAAATAAATTAAAGACTGATAAAAAAGAAAAAAAGAACGAATAAAAACATAATAGAAAGCATTTAAGTATTTAAATGCCTTTTATATCGTTTAAGTGGCAAGGAATAGCAAAATAGCTGGAGCGTTCCGAGAAAATGCTCGGATTAGCCGTTACTTAGAACGGGGCTCTCTCGAAAAATCTCGGTCGCGCCGCCTTTGTAGCGCGCCGCGCGAGGCGCGAGAGAGCTGTCTCCCACCGAGCGGCAGGCGGTCAGAGAAGGGAGAAAGGCGCGAGAGAGAAGGACTGCTGCTGCCATGAGCCGGCGACCAAGGGTCATTCGCTCCTCTCTCAGCCTTCCCTCCAGATCTCTCCTAGCAAAGGGACTTGGCATTAAGCCTACGAGCAATACGCTCAGGCTTATAGTCCCTATTGACACTCTATTGTAAAATGAATATTCATTAAATATTCTTTATGTCAAAATTAAATCCTTTTATTTCTTTCCTTCCTTACATACAAAACTAACCGCGGCTGTTTTCGAGACACATTGCGCGTCTCGTTTAACCGACTAGATTCGAATCCGCACGCGAATCTTTTCAGTACGCGCACGGCGAGTACGTCACGATCATATGTTCACATCTAAACTTTTGACTCAAATATATGTATAAACTAATAAAGTATAGTAATGAAAATTTTTTATCAAAAAAATTTTTATTTTTAAGGCGACAACGTTAAAACACGTGTTCTACAAAACGTTTGCAATCAAACTATACGCCCTACGTATGTTCGAACGATCGCAGGTGTTTATCCGTGCAATCGTTTAATGCGTAAGTGACTCGAAAACTCGCGTATACGTCATCCTTTTGTAAGGCCCAATAGTCACCCGGAAATTGCCACTTAATACTTCCGAATCCTACGGGTCTCTCGCCTGGGCGAGAAGCAAACGAAAAAGAAGCGAGGCCGTTCTGGTCTCTCACTCGAATAAAGCGGTTTTACCGGGAATTCGCAAAAGCTTTTTACTCAGCTTTTTCACGGAAATATCACACGGATCCGTTCATCCCCCCACCCCAAGATTCTTCGACGATCTCTGTAGTGAAAAAGACTCTTTTATCCTGTGCATAGTCTTGACATCTTTTGGATGTTCTGCCTTGAGGTTGAAATTTATCCTGACGTTTTCAAATTTGATTTATCTTTATATTTTGTACGGAATCATTTTCAGCTCAAATTCGCATACTCTATCGATGACACTACCCTGGTAGAGATAAAAGTGTTAAAAAATGGCCAATAAAGTATAAAATATGTTAGCGATGTAACGAAATAAAAACACATTATTACACCAGCAAAGCAAACAGTGCTAATTTCACACTTGCCAACCCGTTCGCAATATTCCCCAACGCGCCCAAAATTAGCACACGAAAAACATCGCGTTCGAATTGCGCAAGTAAAATATTTGTCCAGCGTCGCTAAGGAAATCGTTCGCAGGAAAAATAATCAGCTCGCAACGGCGCAAGAGGCAGAGCCGCATGCAGTCGCGTGCCTCTGACGCACGTATAAACGCAGAAAGCAGATACCACCAGCAGCAGCAGCAGCAGCAGCAGCAGCAGTCCGGTGTACCGCACCGGCTCTACACGAGCAAATTATTCGGCTCTCTTGCTAAGCGAGCGAGCACACGGCTCGAAATTAATGAATCGATCGAGCGACTCGTCGCATTTTGCGCGAGACCGCGCGCGCAAAAATACGCGACCGTATGACGCTCGTTCGTGTGCGATTTCAGCCGCGCGCATTCGAGAGAGAAGCAGAGGGAGAGAGAGGTGAGGGGGGAGGGGGGGAGTATGCAGGTTGCAATTCTATGCGGATTTAGAGGGAGACAGACAGCGTTAAGGTGGTTTTACGCGGCAGGCCTGTTTTTTTCTGGCCGGCCGCTCTCAATCTGCTAACGAAAAACCGAAATTCGAAAGTGAATATTCAAGTGGCCGCTGACCGGGTTCCAGTTTTTTGTGTCGCCGGGCACCGTTTTAATTTGTTTCGATGCGCTGATTGAGGGGATTTGAACTAACGGCATTCGCTTTTTCGGGGTAATCTTTTTTACCCGGAACGCTTTTAGTTTTCAGGCCATTTCGTTAAAGACTGTAGAGAGCTTATACGTGTTTTGACGTTTACGTAAATATCGAATTCATTAGCGATACTCCGGACGATTTTTAATTTTATGCCGAAATCGCGTCCGACTGTAATCTCATTATTAGCTCAGAAAGTAATTTGAAAATTATTTCACGGATTTAAACTTTGTTGTCGGAAAGTAGAGCTTATCAATTTTATGATTAAACGTTAAAATGTTTTTGGCGTAAAGCATGAAAATGTTTTTAGTCATTTTCTTCTCTCGAAATTAATATCTGCAGATATTTATCTCATATAATTATAAAATTTATCATGCTCTTGCGTGTCACAATATTGGAAGATTTTTAATTAAAATATCGTCAGGAATTTTTAAACATGCTAGACGTACTTGAAGAATTTTGGCAGTCATGCAAAATATTGATGATGGGGGTTTAAAACACTCTCCAAGATGCGTGAAGAATAATGTCAACAAAGATGATGTCTGAGTATTCATTTTACATGCGTTCATTATACAACGAAAACTTGTCTGGGGGTAATATATTCTAAGTATTTTGTACAGTACGAAAAATGCTATTTTGCATTTCATGAACAAAATGCTTATTTAAGGCTCTTTATTTAAATTTTCGGAAGCGTAAAACCTGAAATACGGATCCAGGCTTTGAAAATGGGAATCACATTTCTGGAAATCCCAAATTTATAGTCTGTTTAAATATATTGATTATTTTGTAGTGGCTTGCGATACTTTCTTTATTTTTGACTACCTTTTAGCTTTATATTCGAGAAATCCAATTCACAGATAGATGAGAACTTCGAGTTTTATTTTCTACAATAGATGGCAGATATTTTTCGAAATATACTTTTGGAAAAACTCCACACATAAAACTTAGATGCTGAAATCATTCATAAAAAATGTTTGTACTCACCATATTTGCTTTCTGTAAAAGCAAAAATACGTATGTATAAAATACGTACGTAAAATAATATTTCTTTCATAAAAACTGTCTCGGCGTTTGCTTTGAATATACATGAGACAATTTACGTTTTGTTAAAGTATTTTTGGACAATGTAAAATAACAATCCTTTTTTTAAATGTATCTTATTTCAAAACTACATAATGAAGTATTATTATATAAAGAATTCTTATTAAAATACAAATCTTAATTAATTTTAAGTTCAAAGGTATCACAAAAACATGTAATTCATTTAACCAATATTTCCAATAATTGGTTCTATTACAAAAAATATTAGACATTGTGCAAAAATCGTGAAAATCGACTTGATCAATGCATCGATTTACAATCGATACAATATAAAAGATAGTCTTCCCTACAAAAAATCAACGCACGTTAACCGTAAAATCCGGCGAACCATAAACTCAACGCTAAAACTTTACCACCCGGCAGCGAATACTTATCCCGATAACCGTGCCGGCAGCGGCGTCAAATGCATATCAATAGCTGCGGGGGGCTAGTCGCGTAGAATCCGCCGACGCGAACCGCGCGCGATCTCGTAAAATGACTCGGCGGCAGCCGTGCAGGCATCATCGGATCATTCGCGAGAAAGAGACCGAGCGTATATACGTGCGCGAGAGGGCGCTAACGAGACGCGTTAAATCTACAAACGTTCGCCGAGCAGCATCGCGGACAAGGGCCTTTATTGCCGCGTCGCGGTCCGAGCGAGTGTGCGACAGTCTCTTTGTAGCCCTGGAATCGGGGAGCCATATTGCCAAGCGCCCGCTATTGCCCAGCAAGCTGCACATTGTGCACTCGACTGTGCACTTGCCGCCCCCCCCCCCAACCCTCTCCTGCCAAAGCAAGTGATTGAGCCTGATAAGTGAATATGTGGATAATTATCGCGCGTTTCCTTCGCTCCTCGAAGCGAGGATTTTGCAGAGGAAGCACGGAGTTTCAGAGATTGCGGAGAGGATAAGCGGCTGGTTTTGGGAATGTGTTTGGAAGAGGTTTTTTTTTATAAAAATATTAAAATAAAGATCGTAATTTAATTTTTATGAATAAATACATTCTTATGAAAAAGGCTTAGAATGTTTATCTAAAATTTAATAATATTACGAACTATATTACGAACTACTTATAAACGGTCGGCCCAAATCTTCATGTTACCGCTTAAAAATTTAATAAACATTTTTCGTAGCCGCGAAACCATTTCGAATTTTTTTCTGACAAATAAATGTCCTTTTAAAACGAAAGATAAATAATAAAAGCGCCGCGTGATTGCCCAAAAAGTTAAAATCATTTATAAAAGGCTTCGCTCGATGGCGTCGGATCTGCACTGCAGTATTCCGTAGTCGTTATCATCAATCATATCTGTCCGCAGACTCTCAGTCGTTTATCAGTCACACTGTCTTTCTTGTATCAATTCATAAATTTTACAGACCTTAATCAGTGTACATCTCAATTAACGCTTTCTATTACGCGAACGAATCGACAGCGGCCATTGCGATAGGAACATATATCGCATATATATCCGTCCGGCTTCATAATTTAATGGAAACACGCAACCGAAATTCCTAATCATTCAATTGCGCGATTAGCCAACATTTTTTGTGACACAAAACTATTACACTCGAATTTTACGTAACCGTACTACATTTCGCGCCGATATCGCACCTCCCGATCTCTCGGGGATGTATATACGTCCGCGCTGAAGATAAGCGTAGCTCAAAATTCATAATGGCAAAATGCGCTTTAAAATCCGAGTAAAAAGCGCGCGCGGAGGCACGCGGCTAATCTTGGAAAAGCAGAAAACTCTTAATCCCCCTTTGCTCGAAAGTCGTGCTTTAGCACAAAGTGGCTCGGCGCGCGCGCAGCTGCCTGCAAAATTCCAGGCCTTAATCGGAGGGCGGCCGCGTTCGCATACCATGGCGTATACACGCTGCTGCGGCGCCGGTGATTGCGGCCTACACCTACGCCCCGGCCGGGTTAGAGGGACGAAGGCTCGACCGAGTGCGCTCGCTTTCTATGTAAGGGCGAGAGCGTTTCACTCGACGTAATGAAAAGAGGCGCGCGCGGAAAAAAAAAGACGCGAAAGAGGAGAGAGAGAGCGCGACTGGCTTCTTTTTGTCTCGAGAGCGAAGGTGCACTCGAGGTGGCTATTGATCTCCGGCACGAGAAGTTTAGAGAGAGGCCTGCTTTACTGGGCGAGAGTGAGAGAAAGATGGAGTAGGGCCCTTTCAGCGCGGATACAAACAGCGAGTCCGAGGGCGCGCGAGTCTTGATCTTGATTGCAAGGAGACAAGAAGTCAAGCTGGAAAAATGCGCCGCCTCGGTGTTGCGCCTGCGAGTGAACGAGCTTCCGGTGAAATTCAGAGAGGCAAATGCGATCGGGTTCTGCGAATTAAGGTAATCGTCAAGAGATTCCAGACTTGCAGTTTAAAGGGCTATTTTTGCCCTTTGGTCCATTCCGGAAACTTACATTCATGGAAGATGAATCAAACCTTTTACTTTCAACTATATATCAAGATATGAACCCATTTACATTGAATTTACCTTTAGCTTACAATAAAAATCTTCAAACGCGTTATAATTTATGAATCCTGCTATACAATCTTCAAATCCCAATTAGTTATATCGGAACAGTTGAAAAGCGATTAACAAGAAGCCCCGCTCCGGGAAAAAGCTCGGGGAAATTGGCCATTTCCCTAAAGGAATGCAACAATCTCAGTCTCTCCCGGATGCCTGTGTAGCGGCGAAATAAAACGCGGAAAAAGAAGTGGGAAGAATAAGTGAAAAGGGAGGCGCGCGCAAAGACGTGAATAAAAGGCGGAAGTATTTCAGGCGCGGACGTAAACTCTCTATATAGGTCGAAAGATTCTCTCCCCGCGAGAGTGTCTTTGTAGCGAGCGGCTTCCGAGAATGACGGTGTGGCCTGTGATCGCGTGTGTCGAGTGGCCGGACTTAAAAATGTATCGTTTAGTATGACTCGAGGAACGGACGGGGACGGATAGAGGGACGAAAAAGAAATAGGAAGGACGGAATGAAAGAAAAATACGGCGCCCCGACGCCGTACTTTAATGCGCTTCCCATTTCAAAGCAGAAGAATTATAAAGTCTTAGCGCCCTGAGTGATTTCTCTTGCTCCGAGCCTTTGATGTTTAATTTATAAATTTAATTAATTATTTAACGGATTAATTGTTTAAGCTTTAAAGGACTCTTTTATCAGTGAAATTAATTTTATAACGTACGGAAATTCTACCTTCTATGTCAATAATTTATAACGATTAAAACACGTTGTTTTTAAATTCGTATCTACACCAATTATGATAATATATGTATTATTGCAGTAAGAATCTCGGCCAGTGAGCATTAAAAGTGCGGGGATTTTTAATTTTCTATATGCATTCTTCAATGAAGAATAAGTAGATAATGGCAATAAAGTCAGACGAATGACGAGAGTTGCCTTAAAACTACTTACGCAAGTTCCGAGACTTCTGCGCACATCACACAGACGCTGAAGAGTGCAATTTTAACTTTATCTCCATAAGAGCTTCCTTATTCCACGGTTCTACCGTTCAACTTATAGATCGTAAGCCAAGCAAAATCTTATTGTAACTTTTACTATATAAGCGAGCGAAAATGACTTTTCTTCATAACGGGGACAAATCTTTTGAAATACTGTGTTTGTATATATTTCTTGTATTTCGAATCTACATTCGAACTAAAAAATGAATTAAGGAATGTTAGCTTTATTTCTGTTAAAAAGGTTCTCGATTTTATCTGCTATTATTGGCCTCGTAAACACAAGTATGAGTTTCGGTATCTAACAAGAATACTCAGTATCTGTGCGCTCGTATTTTTCTCGAAATTACCGGCCGTTAACCCGGGAGAGGTCAGAATATGACGATTTTTACGGTGCCGCTGACCGTTAACGCCCGGCTCTACGACGGACTAGTCTTTAGCGCCTGACTTTTTGACGCGGGATTCTCTGTTTACATTCTCCTTTAGAAAAGGGAGGATGACGTTTTCGTCTTTGAACTGTAAGGCCTGATGTTTCATTAATGTTATGCAATTCTACTTCATAAAGTGTGATAAATAATTTTACTTGATGTCATTAAAATGAGAACATCCATCTTTCTTTTATGAGAGTTTTATTTGATACTAATTTCTCTTTGACATCTTTAGTCATTCTGATATTCGTATCATTTTCTTTGTAAAAAAAATACATTTTTGAAACCATCAATATTGAAGGATATATCTTGAATTAAGAACGAAATACTTGTCAATGCACACTTTATTCTATACGCTTTTTAAGATATAAAGTCAATGGGAATTATATTACAGATTATTTAATAACGTCCTCTTAACCACCAGAGTAGACCAAAATTTGTCGAGAAATCTGGCAGTTTAACTTTCGAAACTAATCTATGATAAGCGCATTGCGCCGCCTGGAATTACACCAAACGAAGACCGGAATACACTCGAAGCAGAGTTGGACAAATGCATTGCGAGAGGAATAACAGGAAGACAAATATGCTGCGGAACTGCGCAGCGGTGGAAGAAGAGGGGGGAACAACGCAACGAAACCGGAAAAAGGATGAGGTGGAAATGGAAACGCTCGCCGGAAAGAGACAAGTATTCCCGAAGATGATAAAAAAGAGAAATTATGGAGAGAGAACGGAAGAAAAGAAAGACGCGAAGCCAAAGTGAATAAGAAATCGTTGCAAAAAGCAACGTTTATAAGCTATTAATTAAGCTATTAATTTTTTTTACATACTTTTTAACAAAAAAATCTCAAATTTATATAATATCTTACTCACTTGACGGATATAAAACCTTAAGAAGCATATCACATTCAAATAATCCTAATTCATTATAATAAATACTTTTTTAATCCGTCTCTTCTGTTTATGACGCGCCAGGCGACGCGAAAAAGTAAGAAAGTGACTAAAGTTGTAATTGTTTCGTTGGTGAGGATTCTGGGTGAGTTTCCAAGAAATAAATGAAAGAACTATTTTGAAAGAAATAATTGAAAAAGCTCTTTATTGAATGTTCTTGACCTTACAGGTTCCAGACATTCGCACGTACTGAGTTGTCAGCACCAGTTCCCACGCTTTTATAGCGGCTGCTTCGGCGCTTGATCGGACCCGTTCGGCCTACCGCGGGCCTTCTTCCGATCAGCTGCGCTACTTTTCCCGCGCGCTTCTTGGACTGCCCTGCCGTTCCTCTGTTTCAAATTTGTCGTGGCTTCGCGGTCTCGTAATATCTTTAGCTTTCGTGCACGTCGGTGACCCTCATTAATCCCGGGAGACGAACTCCCTATTGGGGTCACTTTATCACCATCACTGATGCACCTAACGTGAAGTGCCTCACGGCCATGGAAAATCCGTGTACTTTAATTTTTCCAAAGAAACGACCAGAGCTCCCCCTCTTTTCAGAGATACACTTTTATTAAAGTAAACAAGTTAGATTTTCGGAATTACCGGCTCCTTACATTGAGTAAATAAACATCATTTCTCGCTAGAAATCGCCCCTAGCACAATAAAAATACTTCGCCGAGCCGGAAGAAAACTATTCCACATGAATATTGACCACGAAAAGAATCTCACCTAGAAAAACGCCACGGAAACTATCCCCTGTTAGCATTCGCCACGAAAGGAGTCACATCTACAAAAGTGCCACGAAAACTTTTCACACTTTTCGTAGCACTTATATAGATGGGATTATTTTTGTGGCGAATGCTAACGGGGGATAATTTTCTTAGCGTTTTTCTAGCGGAGATTCTTTTCGTGGCGTTTTTTTTTACGAAATTCTTTTTGTGGCGAATATCGATGCGGGATACTTCTCGCGAACACTTTTTTAAGAGGGATTAGTTTTCGTGGAGTTTTTGAAGGTGAAATTCTTTTGGTGTCGAACATTGATGCGGGATAGTTTTCGTGGCATTTCTGAGCGGGATAGTCTTCGTCGGCACCGGCGACTTAATGAAAACATCAATCACTTCAAAATTAAATGAAATACCAAACTCGAACAACAAGATAAACATAATAATCAATAATAAAATAAATAACTGAACGAATTTTTAACAAAAGTCGTACGTTTTTGCAAAACAATTAAAAGTGAATTATGGAGGGTCAGATCGAGATGTACAAAGCCATAATTGAATGGACAGATGTTACAAAATATATGTAATATTGATCGCTCAGATATCACGATCGACTTAAAAATAATAATAATGCTAAAAAATCACAATGATATCACAGACAAAAGCTTAAAAATATTCAGTTTACAAATACGTGTTGATACGACTATAGTTATAAAATCCGACGTACGGAATCATGCAGAGGGAGACAATCGCGAAAATGGCAGAAAAAGAGAGGCAGGAGGTAGAGAAAGTGGCCGACGGAAGAGAAAAACAAGGCAAAGCATTCGAACTGAATGTGGAAATCGATGCTCGGTGCACTTCGGCTGCATTTATATTGTATGACAATCCAGCTGGGGGGAGGGGGGGGGGAGAGCCGCGTGATTTATTGCGTAATATCCGACCGTGAGCTGTAAAGCAATGACGCGTCATACTGCGATCGAGTATTTCCAATTGAAAATTTGACGCATAGCGTTCCGTATTGATACCGTAGTTGCCGGAACGCGATGCCGGTACTTCATGATTGCGGAAAAACGATAATGACTTTTAGCCCAATTGCAAATTAAGAATTACTCTTTTTTCCTGCCTTTTTGTCGTTACTAATTAGACGTTGCTTTTATTTTCTGGCAACGTGTAACTTTTTAAAAGCGTGTTTTAATAATTTTGCATGATTTTTTTATAAAAATAAATGTGCCAAATTTTCAAAACTATGGCCACGGCAAGATGCTTTATTTAAAACCATTAGTTCGTGTAAAAAAATTAATTCAAAAGATGCCCATTCTTCCCCATATTCATATATAAAATTTAAGTAGATGAAAGCAAATTTGGTCAGACGTAAACGTTACCTACCAGAATATTTTACTTCATTTGTTTTGGTTACTATTTTTTCATTTTATACCAGAGAAATTTCGGATTCTGTCCCCTTTAACGCACTTTGTCCGTATTTTACCATTTCATTTTATTGAAACAAATAAAGTATGCGTTTTATTTACTCTCTTTACAGACGCATATATTTCTTTGCGCTCAGCACCTATAAAAATTTTGCGACCGTATGAAGCACTAAAAAATATAAAATTAAAAACAGATTACCTTTTATACACAACCATATAAAAAAGCAAATAACTCACAAACCACCTACTTCACCGCTTTCCCAATGCCCAAATACTAATTGATGAACCAGCGCCTCTCGACTCACCGCAACCCTCCGGAAACAAGTTTCGAGCCGCGAAAACTTATGGATTCACGTGGCCGGTCAGCTGAGACGAGGCAAATGTAATTCCCGGTGATCCCCCCCTCAAGTGCTCGCGAATATTTCTCATTCCGCTCGCACGGCGGAACGAGAGAGGATCGCGGCTTCGCTCCTTTTTCCTAAATGATCCGAATTCACTTAACTCGGCGGCCACTTACGCTCCGAGAGAGCTTTATACCGGGGATCGTGCCCGAGAGAGATAGTTCTTTTGCTCCCGGTGACCGCGATGCTTGTGTGCGGGTAATTTTCTGCGTGAGGCCAAATGTGAGTATTTTCTGGTTGGGATTGCGAGGGTTCGTTTTGTTTCCAAAGTGCGGTGTGCGGGTGGAACTGCACTTGAACGTGACGGCTAAGAGTAAGTGTGCATAGTTTAACTTATTCGGGAGCAAATTGCTGGCGCTTGCTGTATCGTTTGTAATACTGCGGACTCTTACATAAGTCATGGAATGAAGGAAAATATTTATTTTATAAAAACAAAGCAAAACTTCCTAGTAAAGTTTGAAAAACTTTTATAAATCACCGCTTACAGCGGCAAAAGCGTTAATTATCGAAAATTCAGTTAATATTTCATTCAAAGCCTTGACTCAAACCAACTTAGTTATATGATTTTTATTTTTATCCGCAAACGGAAACTCCTTAGGAAAAAAATCCTATTTATGAACTAATAGCTTCCATTCTTCCCTCTATCGAGTCTGAAAACACCCAACTCAGCACGTATCACCAATACCTAACCTCCTAACCCCAGCGATCTGGCACGCAACACGAACGGGCGTCCGCTCGGAAAGTGCAGAGACGTCTCGAACGTAATCGCGGTCCATACTCGCGACAAGTCTGCGAGCACAAAGTAATTCTGAATGTTTTAGCGGCGTCGCCGCTCGATGCGCGGCTGAGTGCTGCGGGCAAATCGATTCTTTTTGAAAATTTCAAGTTCCTGTCGTTCCACTTGCACGAGGAATAAATTACGAGGCAAATTTAGCGGCTGCGCCGCTGCAAAGCAGATACTTTAGAGTCTTTGTCATTTCCCTCGTTTTATTTCCATTCGAGTTTTTTTTCGTTTCGAACGTTTGAAATAAAAATAAGGTATGGAGTACGATGACTTGGAAAGTTTCATCTTTTACTTCGTTTTCTTTTTGAATAATACTTTTACTTTTTTATAATCACTAAAAAGATGTAATTTGTGAGTAACAAACATTATGATTTAGAACTATACCTGCTTTGTATTTCTATTATATTTTTTTTTTAAATGGAAAGCAATTATTTTCAATTTTGTTTGAATTCATTATAATAATAATCCTGTACAATGGTTCGGTAGAATCTTAGTTATCGAGTTTTCATTTTTCGAAATAATTATTATTAAGGTTGAAGGTATTCTGCAGGATCTTTTGAGCACAGGTATTATTACTCCTTTCGCTTTGTCTCACTTATTTAAAAAACCACCGAGATATAAAATATTATTATTATAAACCTATTGATCAATTTGTTAATTAAATTAATTTATTGTAGTGAATCTTAGAATTGAGAAGAGAATTAAGAAAGCGATTATAATTTTTTACTTTATTGCTTAGTTTAATGTTCATATCACAGAAACAAAAACAAATTCTAGTTTTTCTACAATACTTTAAAACTTAGTTTTAATGCGGTATTTAGCAAATGCATGTGGCCTGTTATTGCAGGGTACACATTGTAACATATTTTTCTCTAATGACCATCGTAATTTCTTAACTACCAGGAAAACTTCAATTACCTCAAGCCTAACGACCTTTCAGCGAAGAAAAAAACTCGCACGAAACTCTGTTTAGTTCTTTTAAGTTTTCTGTATTGTTCAGATCATAAGAAGTCTGGGAAAGAAACAATTGTAGAAATTTAAAAACTTGTATAAAATAAACAAGAAAAACAGTAGTTACTTCTTAATGAACTCTTTCTTCATTAACATCATATTTTAAAGTGAGTATTGTAATAAGAAAGTACTAAGAAGTATACTATATTACTGTGTAAAGAAATATAATTTAAAATTTAGTTACAAAATTATAAAAATAATGATACAGAGGTCAATGAAAAAATTTTTAAATTCTTTTATTGTTAATAACCTTAGTAACGCCGGTAATTAAATCAATTAAATAAACATAAAATAATAATTTCTTGCGAATAATAGTGATTCAATATTAGCATATATTTATTTATAGTTTAAACGATTTTTGGTTATTTAAAAAATATAATTTATAAATAAGTTATTTAAAAATTTTCATAATCACTTTGAATTAAGAATGAAAGCCACGAAAGAAAATTTTCTACCAAATCAAAAGATGGAGAAGTGATTATATAATCTTTCCCTTTGATCTAATCGTTTGATAAGACATCATTATTCGTATTTTCTCTTTCTCCTACTGTAGAGTATGAAAATGACTGGATAAATAAAATAATTAAGACTAAAAAATTGTCTTTTGCATACGTTTTGTAAGAAAAGTATTAATGGAAAAATGTTTGAATATATTTAATGAGTTTCCTTACCTTTGTAAATATTAAAAGAAGTTCAGGAACAAATGCCTACGAAACTTATTAAAGCGATCTCGAAGTCAAGAAGTTCCGTTTACTTGGCAGCTACCCATATAGAACACTCGACTAAATCAACTCTACGAAACTTTCTTCGTTGCCGGAAAAGGATTGGCATCTCCATTTTATAATATGAATTTGCTAAATTCTTTTGCTCTCTATTAGCATTTGATTACGGCTGCCGTTTGCTTATTATAAGTTAAATTTTTCAATTTACCTCTTGATTCTTTTATAAACTTTATTGAGATAATAAGAAAGGTAAGATATTGTCAGTAAAGAGCAACATCGGCTCATTCTGTAAGAGAGACTATAAAAAGCATGAAGCGGGAAGAGGCTGGAAGGAACTGGAGCTCTAACAGGTGTGTGATGAGAGAGGCTAGGATGGAGGGGCTTTTGAGAAAACAGATAAGGCATAGAGAGGATTAGGAAGTATAGAGAAGTGTTTTAAACATAAAGAAGACAAGAGGAGAGGAGGGCAGAAAGAAGTGAGCAAAAAACGAGATGAACGCGATAATTGAAGGCACAGAGCCGAGTCAACTGAAACGTAAAGAAAAGGTGGGACTGGGATGTACTGGCTAACGAAGAAACTGCAAAAAATGAAAGAGTACGTTAAGCAAATGATGAGGAAAAAAGCCGCAGTGACATAAAAGACTGAAAGCGCATAAACGTAATGAAGAATCTCAGTATTTTAAGGATAAAGTAGAATTTTTCAACCATCACATGTATTTATTTAATTTAATAATTGTTCCATTAATTTACAATTTAAAAATTTAGCCATTATTTTTCGATCGAGATTTACTTCTTTATTTGACAAAGGTAAAAAGAGCGATGTAATGCAATCTCAATTTGAATTTGATGCCAGCAATAATCTCCGCAATTCCAGTTAAAATTAATGGTCAATAACGATTTCGAATCTTAATATTCCATTTGCTCTTCATCTTCGATTCTTTACCCCAGGAAGCTTTTAATGAAGTCTTCTAAACAATCTGCCATTGTGGCGGTTCCCGCTTGTTAAGTGGATAAGATTTAACGACGCGCTCTCGAGTTATGCCTGATTTATATGACGAATAATTAGAACGGCTTCAATGGCGGGACCGTTAACTTTTTCCCTCGCCCCGATGCTTCTCCTTTTTTTTTTGCCCCTCTCTCGCCTTTTATCTCGCCGGGAAAGCGATACAAAACGACCGAGCCGAGAAAGAAACAGAGGCAGCAGTTTCGAGTTTCGTTGCAATCTCTTCTCGTCCTCCGTCGTCTCTATACTTCGTCTTCTTCACGGGGGAGGCCAGCTTCCCGTCGTTATGTCGGTATATCGTTACGTCAACGAAGCGACCGCTAATTGGGAAGATTAACAACCAGCGGCTGGCCCGTTAGAGCAGAATCTCGCAGTTTAACAACTTCCTTTTTCCGTCGGTCTAGATCGAATCGCCACTATCGAGGCCGCTGGTCTTCTTCCTGCTTCTCATCCCCCCCTCCCCCTCTCT
>UCOM01003906.1:0-14985 GCA_900474385.1 Ormyrus pomaceus
TGTCAAATGACTAGAATGATTATTTCTTTAGTAATTTCCCGCGGAAACTGGGGAAAACGACTTTCCACAGTAGAAGGGCGGTCAGCGGTTGGTTGGGTTATCTTTTGAACACACTCCTTTGCGTGCGCGCGGCTTCGCCGCGCGTACGCAAATTTCGTTGCCAGAAATGGCCTACAAAATCCCAGAAACACACATTACATAAAAGTATATATATATATATATATGTAGAGAGGCAGTTATGCTGACAATTTCAGAAATGATAGAGTAAATATGCAGACTTTTGAGGACTTATGCTGACGTCCGCATAATTTTTCTCGATTTTTACACATAAATAGGTACTTGTGAAGACAGTCCGCTCAAGTATCCAGGAATACGAAACACTACTTTCGTTGACTTGTAAGGTTAATGGCTATTAAACATAAAACCGTTTACATTAGATTTGCTTATTTTCTATACATTTAATACATATATATATATATAAGTTTTCTGTTGAGCTTGTATAAACCACTAGTGAAGTATTAACTATCATTTTATCGTTTGATAAATATTTCTAAAATCAATAATATATAATTTATTCCTATTTCTTTTTCGTATGAAAATCCTAAGGTCTAAAGCTATTTATATAAAAGATTGTATATAACATATGAATCAGTACTTAAGGATACGCTAGGTTATTTAAATGATTAAATTATTAAATTTATTAATATTAAACATTTTTCAAGATGCAAAATTTTCCGCAAGAGTGTGAAAGGCGACGTGGTATTGAATGGAATAACGAATTATATAAAATTTTGATAAACTATATAATTGAAAACAGGATTTCTAATCTAAACGATTTATCTGAAGCAGAAATCAAATCAATTTCATTGGTTTTATATCCTAAATGGGGTAATAGAAAACAATATTTTGAAAGCATTCGTTTTTTTTTAGAAATATATGCTTCAAACATAATGAAGGATTCACTAGGTATATTTTTAGCATTTTAGTTTTTGTTACTCTTTAATAGTTGTATTGTAAAATTTTTTTTTTAACAGAGTACGATAAAGAGATATTGGCACCAAAACTAAGAGAATGGTTTTCATACAAAGAAAAATTAATTGACGTTATACACAGTATTAATGATATTCAAGGTGAATTTAAAAAATATATTAGTGATATTAATTATAATATTTCATTGGATACCAGGAAAAATATTTTGAATGTCTTTTATGATTTAAAAAATAAAAAATATGAGCAGTGGATGATGAATGGTTTAAATAATGCCTTAAGAGATAATAGATTTGAAATAATAAAGGATATTTTAAATTTTAAAAATAGAACTCATAATTGTGTAGAAACGTTAAAAGACATAAATTCCAATAAAGAAATATTATCTGTTAATAATAACACAAGATCCAAAAAGCAGTTACAAATTGTTTCTAATAATAGCAAACTAAAAGTTTTTGAATCGAGTACTTTTGCAAAAATAAGTGCAGAAAATAATACTTTGAATAAATATTTCAAGAAGCGAAAAATTAAATCTTCAAAGATTTGTGGCAAAACTAAATGCACAGATTTACAGAGAGGTATGTATTTCTAAACTTAGTAATAACAATTTTTGATTAAAAATTAAATTAATTAATTAAATGCTCAAATTTTTTACATGAATTTATCTAGCTTGCTTAACTTAGTTGCAAAACATATTTAATTAAACTAATATTGCAAAAATAAAAAATTTTAGTTTAACAACTAATAATAGTACTAATATTAATAAATAAAATTACGTATAATTTGTCTTCACACTACAACTATATTTTTTAGTTTTTAATATTGAAATAAACAGTACAAAAGCAAAAAAAATGTGCAATTTTAAATATTGAAAATATCTAATTATTATTCAAAACCTATTATTTAATATAAAATTTTAGGCACTGTACACAAGAAACTAAAAAAAATACTATTTCATTTTGGTCCAGGAGGAGGTATAAAAAATATTAATTATTTAATAAAAATTTATTTAAACAATTAAGGTATTAAATTTTTAATCATTATAGATGATGAAGATTTACAAACTCAGCTGGTGAAAAGGTTAATTATAATAAAAGTGATAGCGAAAAACAAAAATAAAGATTTGAATGATTTCTTAAATTCAAGTTTAAGTATTTTGCGAGCAACTAAGAAAGGGGTTTTAGAGACAATTTACAATGAAGTTTTAACAGATTTACATTTTAATTTGCTAAATTCTGTAATGCCAGTAAGATATATTATCAACGAATCTGCAAGAAATATGATATTGTTATTTAAAAGAAAAGGAATAAATATATACAACTTCATAGAAGAAAGTGGTTTCTTTGATGAAAATATTGAAAAGATTTTTTATTCTGAATGTAAGTGTTAAATTCAACAAAAATATTTGAGATTAAAGTTACGTTTGAAAACTCTTATTCAATTATGAAATGAAATTCATAGTAAAAATATAAAACAATTATTTTATACAATTTAAGTAGTCGTACACCTATCTTATTATCTTATCTTTGGATTATTTGGAATGTCCATTTATCTGAAATTAAATAAATAATATGACTAAATTAATAATAGCTTCACAAATTATTTTTACAAAAGTATATTAAATTTTTACCTAAATAAGCAACTAAATAAAAAAAACTCATATTTTATATTTTTTTACTACCGTAACATGCTATTAACAGATTTTCATGTTCCAAAGCTTAAAAGTCATTTATTTCATGTAATTAAAACCAACCAGTTACTCGTATCCAAATTTTTTTAATTACTGGATTTAAAATACAAAAATCACTTATTGTTAGATTTAATAATTTTTTAGATTCTTTTCTTGATCGCAAGGACCAAGAGTTCAATTTCAGCTCATTTGATAAAAATTAAATATACTATACCATAATAGATATAAAACTTAATGTTGTAGTCAAAAACTACCTGAATATTCTTACAATACTTAATTACATATACATATACAGAAAAGTAATATCATTAATAATTTTACAGTATTTCCACAAATAGAAAGTGATTGGAAAAGGCAGCAAAACCTAGAAGAAGAGCAGTCAGAAGAGACACAGTCGGAAGATGAGCAAAAATTAATGTTAAGGAAAAAATAAAAATGAAACACATTTACCTACAACTTATACTTAGTTAAAAATACTTAAGATTATTAATTAAAAATATTATTTTTAATAAATAAAATAAAAAAATTGGGTTTATTTGTTATATGTTTTGACTCTTCAAAAGAATTGTCTATGCCATTAAATCTATCCTGTAAAACCAATTAAATAGAAACTATCTGATCCATTGATTCAATGACAGCTGCAACGTCGACCAATATTTATCTGCATAATAAAGCCGAGCTCGTACACATTCAGGTAAAAATTTAGATGGATTTAAACAGGTATCTGCATAAGCCCGATAGAGTCAGCATAAGTACCGACTCATTTAAAAAATTGTTGTCGTAGTGACCTTTTTATATAAACATGCATGAACTGCGTTTGATCTATTGTAAAGGCCCTTGTATTTGCAGTTCTGATTCATTGTATTAGTTCATTAAAAGCATCAAGGTTACCTGAGATTATTTCCTGAGAAGTATCAGCTGGCATTGATATTTGCTATTCTTTTTATCCAAGACCTAATTCTACGAGCTATTTACGTGCATAAATAAAGATCGAGCACATATTAATGCAGGTCTCTTTAAAAAGCTAGAAATCCATAAATCTATAAGTTTCAGCACTATATATGCGAAGACCCGTTTTTCTGTACCATTACTGTTTTTTGCAGTACTTGAATCTATTCTGCATGCAACTATCGTTTGAAACTTTCATTTCCATTGATCCAAGTAATGTTAAGACTCTCTTCTAGGTTCAAATTATGAAAGAGAATATACACGTTGAGACGATACGTGCGGTCTTACTTTCAATAAACTTATTACCGATCATCAATGAGTTCATCATAATACATATCTGTCATTGAATTTAGTCTCAAGAAGAATGAGAAGTGAGGAAAATTCATTAAGATATACCGTTGTGCGCGCAAGTCCCGATTTATATCAAAATTTAAATGGATTTAAACAGATATCTGTATAAGCCCGATAGAGTCAGCATAAGTGCCGACTCATTTAAACAATTGTCGGCATATTTACCATTTTATATATAAATATGCGTGAACATCATTAGATCAATTTTGAGGACGTAGTTGAACTTGCAGAGGTATTGATTGTGTGTACGAAACAAGTTTGCATGAGATTTGTTCCGCTAAATATCAGCTGGCACTTGTATTTACAATCGACTTTCTCCAAGCCTTAGTTACTCCTAATTCTACGAGCTATTTTTAATATAAAGGATTGAATCTATTTTTAAACTTCTTTACTATATATTAACATAGCTTCAACAATTTTGGAAGATTTCACTGAAATTTCACATATCCTTAGAAACAAGTAATCTTCAGGCCCTGTGCTAAGTTTGTACTGTCATAGGCAATCTTACACGTGGAGACGGTACGGGCGCTCTTATTTTAAATATCTTGAATTATTGAAAATAGTGCCTTCCCAATAAGCGCACAATTCTAGACTACCAATCCAGTATTCTTCTAGTACTCTTTTAGAAGTCTTGAGTGTAACTGGACACTAAAGAATTGGAAAAGAATATTAGAAGAGTACTTTTTTGGAGGTTTGCTTATTGGGTTTATTCATGCTAAAAAGAATTGTCTATGACATTGCATCTATCCTGTAAAACCAATTAAACAGGAACTATCAGATCCATTGATTCAATGGCAGCTGCAACATGGACCAATATTTACCTGCATAATAAAGCCGAGCTTGTACACATTCGGGTAAAAATTTAAATGGATTTAAACAGGTATGTGCATAAGCCCGATAGAGTCAGCATAAGTACCGACTCATTTAAAAAATTGTCGTCATAGTTACCTTTGTATATAAATGTGCATTTATTGTATAAGTTCATTAAAAGCATCAAGTTTGCCTGAGATTTATTTCGCTAAATATCAGCTGGCATTGATATTTTCTATTCTTTTTATCCAAGACCTAGCTACACCTAATTCTACGAGCTATTTACCTGCATAAATAAAGAGCGAGCATATACTAATTCAGGTCTCTTTCAAAGGCTAGAGAGCCATAAATGTACAAGTTTTAGCAGCATTATACACAAAAATCTGTTTTTCTGCTCCATTATTGTTTTCTACAGTACTTGAATCTATTCTTGATGAAGCTTTCGTTGGAATCCTTTATTGCCATTGATCCAACTAATCTTATGACTCTGTTAAGGATAAATTACAAAAGGGAATCATACACATTGAAACGATACGTGCGGCTTTATTTTCAATACATTTTTTACCGAACATCATTGAATTCAAGGACTCAAATAATCATAATATATATGTCTACATCATTGAATTTCGTCTGAAAAAACGTCAGAAATAAGAAAAATTGATTCAGATAATATAATCGGTCCTACGGTTCACATCTACTGTTGTCCGCACAATTCCCGATTCACATAAAAAGTTGCAAACTGTTACCAGAATAAATTTATTTAATGCAGAAGATAATACTGGAACAGAAAAAGGGATTCTGCCTTATAAACTGCTGAAACGTGTAGATTTATTGATCGCTAGTCTCGTAGAGAAACGCGCTGATAAATATCGATTGGGGTTGCAGCTTTTATTGAATCAATGGGTTCAATAATTTCTATTCATCTGTGTTTGTAGGATAGATTCAATACTATACACGTATATTATGTTTCGAATGATTACAGATTCTAATGTAAGAAATTTACTTTATTTGAAATGAAAAAAAAAACGTACCGTCACAACGTATAAGGTTGCCTATGGTGTACCGTGCAAGAAAAATCTGCGTGTACGAACTTTTTTTGGATCGATCGATAGGAAAGATTCGAATGAAAGCTTCTATCAGAATAGATTCAATTATTTTAATAAATAATAGAGAAATGAGAATGTAGATGCAACCATGTAAAGTACAGAAGCAGGTAGAATTAGCTGTCTTGGAGAAAAACGATAGTTAATGAGTGCTTGCTGATTATTAACGGAACAAATAGCTCTGCAAGTACAACCGTGTCTTCATAGTAGATCAAATAGTCTAGACATATATTTATATCGAAAAATAAGTATGCTAACAATTTTTGTAAAAAATCGGTACTTATGCTGACTCTAGCATAAGTACCGATTCTTTACAAAAATTGTTAGCATACTAAATTAAGTTATCTTGCACTAATGACTAATTACTTCGAAGAAAGTAGGCCTCTCTATGCGTTATAAGGTGGAATTTTTACTTGTAGTTTCGTTCGTTATCGAGAAATATTTATAAACATATATCAAGATTGTTGAATAAAATATAATACCATACGCTAGGTGCAAAATTATCTCTTTTATTGAATGAAATTAAAACGATTCTTTATCATATCATGAATATTCATAAAATAATTGTTATATAAAAATTTAACATGAGAAAGAAGAAAACAATTTAACATGATTTATCAATGTCGATTTTTGTTCACGTAGTTGTTATGTATGAAGGCTCTAAGTATTATTAAATTACGATTTTTTAAAATGGGAAATTTTGAAATCATCTCTTCGAGGTATGGCGCACTAACTGTACTGGGTATACCGTTTTCATCTATAAAGTCTTGTACTGCTTTTTTTTCATTGTCACTCCAAGGTACCCTTTTAACTGAAAAATGTGCAGTTATTATAGTAATAGTTAAATTGATTATAATAGTAATATCTTAAAAATTCAACCTTTATTAAACTCCGCATCTTCTTTATTATTTTTAGAAAAGCCTGTTTTCTTCGTTTTTTTATTTTTTGCTTCCATCTTTTGTTCTTTTCGTTTTGTGAAGAAATTGGAGGTTGGCTCTTCATTATCTAGAACAAAAAATAATATATAAAACCATTTTTTATGGAATTTCATTAAGAAAGTAATTTTGAAAGTATTTCACCTTCTGAATAATCCTCTTCTTCAGTTTCTGGTTCATATTCGCTCTCACTATGGTTCGAGGTAATTAAATTTACTCCTTTTTCCAAAAGATTAGCATTTTCTTCTTCCGAAATCTCTGCATTATTTATGTCCCTTAAATTTCCTTGTGCTTTTTCTAATAAAGGAGCCAATGAGACTAATTCTCTTACTGGAATTCGTTGTCTGTAAAAGTTTTTATGTATTGCGTAGTCGTGACCTAGAAAATTTGCTAAATCTTGCAAATCGTGTTCTTCAACATTAAGTGCGTACATCATTGTAGCCACTTGTTTCCGTAATGATGTGCCTCTTATCGATTCGTGATCTTCAATACCACTTAATTTGGAATAATCTCTCATTATATCACAGGCGATAAAATGACTATCTACGCTTTTATTTAAAGAACGTTTGGCAAATATGTATTTATTTGTCGGCCTAATGCCTGCTTCTTCTCTATATTTGAATATTAGATTTAAGCACTCTAATTGTTTTTTGTGAATTAACAGTCCAACATTTTTTTTTCCAAACTTATTCGTAAGAGATACTCTTATATAATCTTTTACTATATGCTTACTATTTTCGGTAAGGTTAACATATTCATCTCCGTCGCATTCATCATCAATTCGAAACATGCAAGACTGATCAAGATCCTCAACCAATAATCGAGACATTTCACCCTGTCTTCGTCTGTTAAAGAGTTGCAGGGAAAGTAACGTAGATTCGTTCAATTTTTTCCAATCTTGATAATTGAAGCGTTGTTTTAAAGCGTTAAAAGCCGTTTCCCTGACAGTTTCCGTGTATTCACATAATTTACGAATATCTTCTGTTTTTGGAACTTTTTTTGTTTTACGCTTTTTTGCTTGAGATACTAAGCAATCTCGCGATTGCTTATTTAATAATTTAAATTTATTATTTAATAAAAGTAAAAATTTTTGTGCTCTTGCAACTTTATCATCTAAATCTTTTTCAGTGCAATAAGCTACATAAAATTCAGTTAATTTTTTTAATAAAGTACTAAGTTCTCGGGTTTTATTTCCTTTTTCTATTTTGGCCGATGCAACATCTAAACCTGTCATGTCTTGAATAACATCAGTAACTATTGTAACGTATTTATTGTCTAATGCATTACTTAATTCTAATATATTATTATCTTTCTGTTTTACGCGCAAAAAAAATTCTCCCAATAATCTTAATTGGTGACTGATCATTGAATAGTTTTGATCTTTTGTGTAGTACATAACTAATTCATTTCCATATAATACTATCAGTTCATCTGCTTTTACGGCATCGCGTATTTCGCCTCGTTGCATTACTTTTAGGACTAAATCCCGAAGGCGTTGATTAGCGATCAGGTGTATATCAGGGATTAAACTTTGACTTTGGCTCACGATTCCTTTCGTATCAGAAAATCTTTGCATTCTACGGCATTTGTGTTTTCTAATCGTATCTCGTTTATAGGTTTTGAAGCAAAATTCGCACGGTACATACTCATCACCTAATTTTTCTCCGGGCAGATTATAATTGTATACAATAGGAATCGCAGCTTTAGCGTCACTAATTGGTAATGCTTCAGGAACAATCAAATTTTGGTTATTTACAATTTCTTTAGGCCATGTTAAGGTTCCATTTTGTAAATCTACCTTTGGCTTAATAACTTGCCTTGCATTAAGTTTTCTTGCTACCAATTTTTCTTGCCCTTCTGAGATTGGATTATTATTGTACCAATAATCTCCAAGATTTATTAAATCCGTGATAATATTATGTTTCTCAACTTCTCCAAATTTTTCAGCCTCTTTTACAGTATTTTCTTTAGCATGCACAGTTACAATATGCCTACGAATTTGATCAATAATAATTTTTTTGCAGTAATAGCAACAATGCTTTTTTGGTTCTCTTCGATTATTTTTCTTTATTCGAGGGATAAATTGAGTTTCTTCTTTTATTTGTGGAGAACCAGGAACATTTAGGTTTTGTTCTATTAAATTTACAATACCAGTATTTCCTATTTTTAATTTAGCTAAAAAAATTATTAAATTATTATATTATTATATTTAATCAAGTTAAATAAATAAATAATTTCAAGAATCGCAAAAATTATAAAAATGTTCTTAAAAATTTAGTTTAATATAGCGTACTATCGTTATTATATAATTTTTTATTTTGCTTCCTGAACTGTCTTCTTCGTTCTAAATTTGAATCATTTTGAACTAATTCATTTGTTTCGTCAACATCGTTTTCTGTAACAAATTTATTATAGAATCAATTTTCATATATTATTAATATAATAGATAAATTGAATAATTAGTATGCACCATGCTCTGGATTTATCGTATTATTAGTAAATAAATTACTCTGAGGGTCTATCATATGATTATCGCTTACAATTTCCTTCCTACTTTCTTTCTCTTCAAAAGGCATATAAAATTCTACGTTTATATCGTGAACCTCTGCTACTACAAATTAATGAATAATTATCATGTAAAAAATTTTAACATAAATATTTAATTCAAAATGTAACATACTAATTGTACCATTTTCTTCTGGAACTTCAGATTCAGCTACTTCTAAAAAATTGAATTAAATGACTATTAGTAACAATGAATATCAATCACAGTTAGTATACACTTTATAAAATAACTAATACCGTAATCAGTATAACGATTACATTGGAATAGATGATTTTTGATAATTGCATCATTTGAGGTGGCATCATCAAACTTTATTTCAGCATTTGGCGCGATATCATCTAATGGTTTCAACACTCCATCAACCAAGGAGTATATTTTATTAGTATCAAAATCGTTGCCACTTTCATCTGCTAATATAAAGCATATATTTAAATTTTAATTAATATTAGTATATGATATGACTATTTAGATTTTTGCAAAGCTAATTAGACACAACGTAAGTTAATAAATCAATTTACTTGTAATGACTATTGGTAATGAGGTAACATTTGGCGAACAATTCATATTAGTATCGAAATTTATAGAATTAGATTCAACAGAATCTGTTTTATTCTCTATCAATTCTTCATTATTAAATAAGTTTGTGTTTGTATTTGTTACTTCGTTTGATCGGTAAAGAGCTAGATGTGCTGAAGAATCTGGATCTATTTTACCAACTGATAAATATTTATGTTTAAAACCTTTTAATCGGGTCAAATCCACTTTTTCATCACCGTGTAAATTGACAACGTCTTTTATTTTAAGAGTATTTTTTATAATTTCAGATTTTGATTTAGTATTTAATTTTAAATCAGAATCTACATTTAGTGAAATATTATTAATTTTAGGCGATTTATTGCATCTTAAATCCAAAACTGGGTAACTATTGTTAAAATCTAAGTCATCTATTGACTTCCTAGAATCCAGATTCATACAAGCCTTTGCTTCAATTTCGACTAAATTACTATTGCTGTTTTCTTGTATTGAGTTTATATCTTTAGAGTTTAAATTTTCTGGAGTATTCAAATGAGTATCACAGTCTTCAACTGATATATGATTATTATTTTGTTCATTATTAGATTCAGCAGTAGTTAAATTCTTTGAAGAATCTGCAAATATTTTATTCGAGACTTATTAGATAAAATATCAAAATATAATTACAACAGTTAAAAAACTAATTAAAATTTTTTAAGTATATAACCCACCAATACAGTGAGATTGATCACATCTTTGTAATTTTACAGTCGGACTACTGATATTCAAACTTAAGTTACATTGTGAATCATTTAATACTTGACTAGCAGAAAGCTTGTCGCTGCTTATCGACTCATTTAGTCTATTATTTAGACTGACTATTGGCCTATAATTATTTAATTGTACTGCCATTTGTTTTAACATACTTTTATCATCTAAAACAAAAAAAGAAGTAATTTTAAATAAAAAATAAGTTTTACAGCAATTTATAAAATAAGAGCTAGTTGAAAAAATAAGTAAATTTGGTTTAAGCCAATATAATATTTTTAGTTTATTAAAAGATCATATAATAGAAATAAAAAAATTACCAATATTAAAAAATGAATTTTAACTATCAAATATCAATTTTTACTAAATTTATCAGTTTTTTTGAGTACACAAACATGCAAAGGAAACAAATTTTGGAATAAAAATTCTTTAGTCTCAAAAGGCCTAAAATATAACAATTTTAAATTTGAAAAAATGAAAATTCATCAATTGAAACTTCAGGATAAATTAACTCAGCCAAAATTTTAAAATAATTATTTCAAAATATATCTAACTCTAAAAAGTGTAAAAAGCTTATTTGAATTAGTTGATTGATTAAGATTATACTAAAATTGGTTAAACAAAAATTTAACTAAAAATAATAATAGCCTATTCAGCATAATTTGCTGTCATGATTGAATACAAACCCTATCTCCGGAGCTCAAAATGTATTCAGTATAATATAACTGGAGACTTATTATTGAATATATTTGTTGAGAGTAATTTAAAAGAAAAATTTGTGTAGTTTGAAGACTTTTAATTTTGTATTCAACAATGATTTATTATGTGAAAATTTATGCAGCGACTGTTAAAAAAAAGAAACTCTAAAATCTTAATTTAAATTAAAATATTTTTTTTCACTTTTACAAATATAATATGCAATAATTACAAAGATTCAACTTAAACTCTGACAACTACTGGACAATATGTATTAAAGAAACTCAATATAAAATTTGTATTATATAATTTATATATTCTTTTCAAAAACTTTTGTGGATTAGATTAACTTGTGAAAAAATTCAAAAATACAAATTTGTAGAATACAGCATAATTATGCGAAACTTATAAGTAATGTCAAACATTTAAAGAAAATAAATTTTTTTATTCGCTTTTAATTGTAGAACTATTAATAAACATTTTTTTTAATAATGTTAAAGATCCTTTCCTAAATTTAAGGTATATTTAGAAAATTTTGTACGTACTCCTTGTTTATACCTAAAAATTGTATGTAAAAGTTAATACTCGAGTCCAGCTAAATATACTTAACCTTTTCATAACCTCAATTATAATTTGAATAAATTTGTATATTTTTCATTAAATATTATTTTCATTACAACTAATGAAGAAATGTTCAGGGAATTTCTCAGGAAATTTTCAAGTAACGTTTCAGAGGTTTTTTTTATCAAAAATTGATCATTAACCAAATATACTTACTTTTTCTCTAAATCAACTTTATAATTTAAATAAAACAATATAAAAGATATACTTAATGATCTGCGAATAGCTAGAAAACTTGAAACTTTTACTAGTATAAATAATTTCATCATAAAAAAATATCATAATAATATGAAAGTGAATATCATAAGGGAAATTTGGTATTTATTATTTATTTGTTCTTTTTTGAGTTTTGTATTTATAATAAAGAAGTAGAAAACAAAATTGCTTTTAAAAAATTGTAAGCTTAATACAAAAATTCTACATAAAAATAGTCCAGTTTTATATCTATTATAGTCTAGTCTCTAGAAAATTTATTATAAAATAAGAATAATTACCATTGTATGCTAGAATTACACACATTATTTTGGATTTTTGTCCACGTAAACAAAAGCAATATTTATCTCCATTTTGCCTTAGAAAAGAAGAGTTAATAACCTGATAGAAATTATTTTCTAAAGTTTTTATTAAAGCATACTTCATTTTTAAAAAGTATTTATATATTATAGTCCTATACAAAATTTAGTTTTTACTAGAATTTTTGCTAGAATAAATGATTCTAATGGTCAGAAGCTACAGGTGCATTAAACTAATATCACACTAAAAACCATGGGCAAATAATATATAAGAAACGGAACCATTTAGAAATAGGACAGTTCGATTCGAATGCGTGAAGTTGGCTGTATTGCTATTAATTTAGTTTCAGTCGACGTCCTGAATTGGCTTTAAAGGGTACGAAAAGCATTTATCCTTATGGAAGTGGCATTTTTACATTTAATTTAAGTTTAATTTAAAAGTCCACATATTTACCATTTTATTTTGTTATATGTCTGCAGATGATTAATCTTTTCTTTAAAGAACTTATTTTTTTCAAATGTCTTCTCATATCCCATTCAATCATGTTCATTGTCAGCATAATTTTATAAAATCTTTTTTGTCAACACATATACCTGTGCAAATTATTGCTTGTCTGCAAAATTACATGCAATTTATGCAGACAAAAATTATTGGGAACAAAAGTAATATGCAGACAGGTCGGCATATTACACATTCTATCTAAGTTTTTGAAAATCATTAATAATTTTTATTTATAAACAAATAAAGCAAAAATTTGATTATACATGGCTTTAGGAACGATATTTTTATCCACGTATAAGCAAAAATGTAGACATTGTAAATGTCTGCATATGTCACCATACATATATATATATATATAATCGCGATACCATATATAATTAAAAACCGTTATAAAACAAAAACTTGTAAATGAACTTCAAAAATTTTTTTTAATTTTGACAGTTTAGTTAAAGACGAAAAAAAATAAGTGGTCAATGAAAAAGACCGATTATTCTCTAAGATACAGCTATTCAAAAATTTGAAAAAAATAAATAAAACTTGAATATCTTTTGAACTAGTAGGTTCCATAAGCCGAACTATACAGCTCTGAACATACAAAAGATCAACTTTTCCCAAAATTTCAAATAATTTAGTCTTTTTACTCGCGTAATCGTTGGACATAGACAACTCATTTTTTCCATTTTTCAGCTTTTTATTAAAAAACTAATTGACAAAATGGCTTGAAATTTTTACAGACTATATTCTATATATTCATAATTACCGAAATATTTTTCAGAGCAGTTGATAATTTAAATTAAGAATTATAAGCTTTTTTAAAAAAAACATTTTTGTTAAAAACAGAAGAACCATAAGAGCTAGAGTAACTTTTTTTTCTCTGAAATTATAAACAAAAAAAGATTTTTGTCGCTATAGAAAAAAGGCAGAAAAAATGAGCCGTAAAACATGCAAATCCGTTCAATAGAAGCTGAGATCCAGGCGTACACACACACACACACACACAAACACACAAACATACATATATTTTTTAAAAATCAGTTATTCTTGTTCCTGATATCTTAAAACACAATTATAACAGGTTTTTCGAACAACTCAAAAATTACTATCACAATGCTTCCTCTAGGAGGAAGCAAAAGAACTAATAATTTTTGAAATAGCAATCAAAAGAATGTTAAATCACATAACCTTAAAAATATCAAAATGTTATAGTCCGATATTCGTTCCGTGCGTTCGCTGGGAGGGGATACGAGATACTATCGAAGTTCCGGGGATGGCAAAAAGAGTAATTAGGGTTATTAGACAAAATGCTTGGGGACCCCGTCACTTTCATACGGCACCGAGACACCGTGTAGTCAGCTTCAGAATACGCGGCGTAAGAACTTTTTAGAAATATTTAAACATAATTCTTCAAACTATGCATAGGTATGCCCAACAACCTCATAGCCCGGGAAAAATAATTATTTAACCATATTTAACCATATACAGATGTACAGATTGGCCCGAGCCAATCTGCCTGTCATTATGGCTCCTTATAAATATCTTCGATCCTGGAGAGTCCCATCCGAGACCCAAGCCGCATCCACCTCAAGCACACTCGCACCCACTAGAAACTTAAAAACTACTTAAAAACTATTGAGATTTTATTTGCTCCTGGCGAGGGGTGTCTTCGCTGGTGGCACTACCTTGACAGTTGGCGTACCTGCAAAAGCCAAGAAGGATTAGTATATGCAGGAAATGGCAAGAGGTGCGGCTGTCTTACCAAGCTCTTATGCACCTCTCCACCATAGAGAAGTACTCACTATTAGAGTGCAAAGAAGAACAAGTCTCTCGTTACAACTCCAAAGTCAGCTTCCTAGCAACTCCTTGGCTTTTCCTGAAGCAAGAGGGGGCTCGAACAGGCTTCAACAGCATCTGTAAAGTCCAAGAGGATTACCAAGTTGAATTAAGAAGAGAGAGTGCACAGCTCTGTCTTAAAAAGAAACTATC
>UCOM01003907.1:0-14994 GCA_900474385.1 Ormyrus pomaceus
CCTTTGTTTTTGTTTATATATAGATATACAAAACATAGGCGTGTACAGTTTGTTTTGTGTAGAATATGACCAGTCCCCTTTCTTATATAAGTTTTATTTAACGAGATAAATTTGCAAAAATTGAAGTATCATTAAACTATGAAAATGAAACTCAAGCAAGGCGCACTAATATGACATAAAGAAAAATAGTGAGAAAAGATCGTTTTAAGAGACGAAGACGAATGAGTAAAATAAGAAACTTCAAAAAAATAAAGACCGAAAAATTCAAAGCTTTGAGTCAAATGCTATTCATTTGCACGGTTCACCGAAAGAACCTTGCGGAAATTGCGAGACTCTTTACAGCTTTAACTCATTCATTTGAAAGTTTTCTTTTTTTTTTTACTGATTTCTTTAAGTAATTCCTCATCAAGAGCATTTTATATCGCAGAAAGTTCTAAAAGGACTTTATTACGCCACCTATTTATTTGTTTCTTTTTTAATTAAAAAAATGTTGCCCACATTTTACGAAAAAACTATTAGTGCAAACTTTATTTAAAAAATAATTAAAGTTAAATAAATATGTTCATTTAAAGTACTAATTTAATTTGCACTTTCGCTATACAATCGCGTGTATTATAATAACTTTTATGAGCTCAATGAGACTATTATATTGACGTAAAACTGCAGTTTAGTTAAGTCACTTTTCTCTCGCTTTGCCTCTTTCTCTTAATATTTCAAAAATCGTTCAAGTCTGAGCTATAATCCTCGTAATCAATCATAAAAAATTTCGCCGAGTACACTTTTCTGGCTTTTATTATTGCGCGATAAAGATTTATCAACAATTTATACACGTCAATCTAAAAGTATATACAATAATAATTTTAAAATGGAATAAAAATGAATAAAAGTAGAATACCACCGTTTCAAGATGAAATATCACAGTTATGTGTTGAAAATAGGAGTCGTAAACAGTGTGTGTGTGTGTGTGAAGAACATTTTTATGAACGTTAAACTTTACGCGTTTATGCAGGGATTCTTTCAAATTGCCTGAATCTTTTTCTAAAGAGTAATTGCGTTTTGGATTTGCCGATGTTTGAAAAAAGGGCAAAAAAGTACATAAATACAATGTCCATGAAAGAAAGATAAAAGTGGCACTACCGTAGTGTAAATTTTATTTAATGATTCAAGAATAATTTAGAAAATTTAATATTTGATTGTTCCAGCGCGTCCGTTCGGCGAGGGACGAAAATCTCATTTGGCTATACTGTATGAAGGAATAATTGCGTAAAGGAAAGCAGAGCAGATTTGCCCTCGCCGGTCTATTCGAAATATATAATCGAATTATGAATGAATGATCAAAATGAAATTGGAAATTTTCCGTATCGGCGCTTCTGGGTCCCGGTGCAAAAAGCATATTTGCTTGCGCAAAGCAGCTCTTTCGAAAATAGACGGCGATTGTCGAAAAGTCAGGTCGCGCGTGCGAATCCCACCGCAAGAACGGATTTCGCGGGGGGGGGGGGGGAGGAGCGGCGGCGGGTTTGTTTGCTCGCGCGCATTGCGATACGCGCGGAGAGCCCCGAAGCGCGCGCTAGACCGATTCGACAGATACACGCTTGGCTGGCCAATTTGCTGAATGGACAATGAAAGAACATAACCTATCGGTTTCTGCCTCGCCTCTATCACCGATTTCTCTCTATCTCTCATTCCCCCTCTTTCGCAGGGAGCAGTTTTTTTCTAATTTATCGGCGAATGGCTTTTCCCCCCTCTAAAAAAGAAGGCACCGCGGGCAAACTTTGTTCTTCGACGCATCGCAGCTCGCGGCTCGCGGCTCGCGGCTCGATAACGCGAATAATCAACCGACGTTTGTCCGGGCTGCGAGCGCATCGCGGAGGAGAGACGGCTTCTTTTTTCGAAGCTTCGACAAATATATAATGGCGGTCTTTGAATTTTTTAAGAAAAGCCGCACAACAATCCGCGCTGATTATTATTATTCTCTCTCTCCCTCTTCTATAATATGCAAGCCGAGTGAATGGAATCAAGCGCACTTGACTAATCCGACGTTACGCGATCCTGCAGAGAAATCTCTCCTGAAGCGACATGTTAAGTCACACAGGCAGATTGCGGTGTATTGAATAATAGACAGGTAGATATGTCAATATCATGCGACCAGCAGCCTCTCCGTACGCACTGTACGTAGATTAGAGGCACTATCACTTTGATGTGTTATGGCAAATTGAGGCTCCATATGAATGATCGAACATGCTTTAGTTGACGTATTGTGCGAATAGCCCGCAATCCTCATTCTCCGACATTATTAATTCCGGCCGGCTGCGCTCTTTTTTGCTTTTTCCGCTTTTTTAACGTCCGATTGTCTCAATTTCCCCGCGACTGCCCGCTTCGGGTCGTTTTAACGCGCGGCAACACCTTTTTCGATAAATAATCACCTTTTGTTGTTAATCTGCTTTATGAATGCTATCATTATGACTCGATTATTACAGATTTTCGTGCCCGCTCATGCTGATTCAAGTGTAAATGCAATAAATTTAAAAAGGCAATTTGAATATTCAAGAGCAATTAATTACCTCCTGCTTGTACGTTATAGTAATAACGATCGGGGCCGCAGCGTAAAATAGAATAATTATACGTCTAATTGAATTTATGTAGGTTTTCAATTGTTTCGGCTCGCGTTTCGCTCGCTGTACGTCGCACTCCAGATTAGCCGCTCATCGGGGATCTCTCGTCGGGTAACAAGGTGTCTGAAGACGAGGCAGAAGAGTGCTCGAAGGGCTGTAAAGAAATTTAGCGAAACAAAAGTAAATCGATGCTCAAGCTCGACTGCTAAATGAATGAGGCGCGATGAGCCACTCGACGCTTTGGCTTCGACACTTCAGCGGGAGAATATGGATTAAATTCGCGCGGAAGTTAATAGCGGTGAGAGGTATATAGCAGAGAGAGAGAGAGAGAGAGCTGCGATAGAGATTTCATTGCGCGTCGGCGAGAAAGAGAAAGGGAGGTAGGTATAGGAGGGGGCGGGGAGCAATCGAAATTCCACTATCGGTTCCTTCGCCTCCCACGCGCTTATACTCTCACGTGAAGCCCGTTCCGTGGGCTGGTAAGGTAAGGTCATACGGCGGGGGCGGGCGAAAGGGGAGTCGGGCGAGAAATCTCGACTTTCGTCGGGGCGTCTAAGGGTTACCTTTCGCGAAAGCGAGCGTCAACGAGGTGATTTCGCGGGAATATAAATGCTCCCTTCCGTCCCCCCTCTCTCTCTCTCTCTCTCTCTCTCTCTCTCTCTCTCTCTCTCTCTCTCCCTCTCTGGCTCTCTCCAGGCGAATGCGAGAGAGGGCTTTGCCTTTTAATCTCGCAGCTTTTCCTCTTTTAATCTCGTTCTATCGATCCGTCCCGCCGTCCATCGACGTCCGCTGCAATTTCTCCGCTCCCTCATCCATCCGGCCATGCGCGCCCATCGACCCACTCGTTTTTTTGCCCCCCTCCTCCTCCTCCTCCTGGCCGGCTCTCGCTCGACGACGCGATGGGTGCGATCGCTCCCGATGTGCGTACGTGAGCCCGCGAGCTCAGACTCCCGAGTCCGATTGGAATTGAGATATCGCCCCGAATTGAGATTACCGGAGCGTCTCTTTCTCCCAGCTCTCTCTTCCTTTCTTTCTCTCCGGCTTCCATCGGAAGCGAGACGCAATCTCGGACGACTCTTCCGATGCACGAGAGCCGCATGATTTTTATTACCGGATATATTTGGCCCTCGCTCCGCGAGTATTGCTTCTTAACCCCGGCTGACTTCCAGGTGAAGAGCTCGTCGCCGAAATATTGCAGCCTAGCCGGATGTGTTTATCGGGGAGTAACTAAAAGCCCTTTGCAATCGGATCTGTATCTAGCGAGATTTATGTTTTTTTTATTTTAAATATATAGCTCGGCCGCGGAGCCGAGCGCGTAAAACGTTTTATTAGTCATGGGAAACCGTAAATCAAGGCGAATAATACATCTAAAATAAAACAAGCAGTATTTCACTCTCCCCGAAAACATTCGTTAGTTTAACGGCGCTCTAGTTTTGATTATAAAATATCATCAGGCCTTGTATCTCGCGAGAGAGAGAGAGAGAGAGAGAGAGAGAGAGAGAGAGAGAGAGAGACGGCTGCGAATCGTGCGGATTGCGAAACCTCTTCGAAATTTGATAACTCGAGAATTCAGCAAGTGCCGGCTGTTGGAGCCTCTCCAAGTCACGAAATCGCGCGCCCCCCTCCCTCCTCTGTCAGAGGCGCGCGAGATGACGCTAATTCGATGAGGGCGCGAATTCCATAATTCGAACGAGAGAGCGCTGGCTCGAAGAACATTAGCCGGCCTTAACGCGAGGGGAATAACGTAATGCCCTTTCGCCGCCCGCGGAGGAGGAGGAAAAAGCTACCCGAGTACTTAGCCGACGTATCAATTTCACTTAGACGACCGAAATTGTTAATTGTGTTTGGCCCCGGCTGCTCTTATGAGCCGTCATTATGGCAACCGCAAAATTGCTTTTTTTTTTCACCGACCCGCCGGGCACGTTGGACCGTCTTCCTCGTTTTATCGCTGGAAAACATATTGCTCGTTAAGGGAGCGCGCTTAAAATTTCTAGAGCCATCAGTTACCGCTTCAGCATTTTTATTCTGCGTAGCTGTAATTTCGAATTCCGTTCTTTCGAACATGAGGGCTGCAGTTCTGCCCGAGAGGGAAAATTGATAGTTAAAAAAAGCTGCGGATTCCACAATTCGCGCAATTCTGAAGGCCAACAATGCATTGAAAAAGATAAAGTTGGAGTTTCCGCTCGAAAGTTCGGCAAGTGTTACTGCGAAGTTTAAGAAGTTAGCTGCGTTGTCTTGCAAGCTCGAATGACGAAGGAACTTTGTAAAACGATTTTTAAGAAAAGTTAATCTGACTTTACAAGTTGTAATTAAAATATAAGAATTAAATCTCGAGGGCAGAGAGAGGGAGAGATATCTTTCCATAATTCATTACCGCGAGAAGAGCCCTTCGCCGTTTGCTTACCGTTTCTCGGGCAACCGGCAGGCGGCGAGCACACGAGAAGGTAAGCATCGAGTGTTTTGCATAAGCTTACAAATAGGAGGAATCTTGGGCGCGAGCAATCTTGCAAATGGAAATTGTTTTACATAGAGAGCCGCGCGAGCTGGTAGAAAAGAGGGAGCGTTGCTCTGTGTATAAACGATAGCCTTTACTTTTTCAGAAAACTATCCGGGCTCAGCAGGGTCGTGCTAGTGACAAATTTGGCACGGCCGCAGTAACGGTGTCACTACGGCTCTCTGCCTGAAATAAGATACAACGAGACCGAAACAAACGGCAAAAAAGGAAAGAGGGAAGAGTTACTTCTCTGGAAGTTTCCAGCGGGCGCGGCGAGAGCGAGACCCGGGGAAGTGTCGTTCTGGGGCAGAAAAAAAGTCTCGAATAGAGGGAGAAGGCAAGGAAAAAGACGCGCGAAAAAGAGGAGAGATGCACATAAATTATACAAATTTTCTACTGAGCCCCCAGACACTACAACAATTTTTCTCTCGCCTTTTATTGCGTCTCAACCTGTCTTTTCGAAAATCCTCCTGGAAGACTCTTCTATAACAATATTCACTGTCCTTTCAATCGCAGATAAATAAAAAAACACTTGATTTCGGGAATCATTTCCAAGCAATCTAAATTAATCACGTTATCCAGTTAAGAGCCTGCAAGATTATACTAATTTTCTTTTCAAATAACGGACTATTGACCGCTCGCTTACTGTTCATTTAAACCGTTGAGTATTCTGCGTCTGATTACAGGTTTACTGTTTCTACTGCTTTTAAACCGGCTTCGATGCGGTGTCGCTATCTTTGTTAAGGAGTGTTCGCGGATCGTTAAAAGAAATTTCGTTCATTAAAGTGGCAACATTTTTTCATTTAAAATGTGCCTCGGAGAAATTAAATTATACGCGCACCTTACCTCGCATAGATGCTGGAATAAGTCATAATTATGTAGATTTGAATAAAAAAGAAGTCGCAATTAAGCAATTGTTTATAAATAACAATATTTTTTAATGAAAATTAAAGAGACTTTTATTTAACCCTTTAACGCCTGCTTTGCACAATTTTTATCACAAATGTTGGTTATATATAGAATTAATACAATAGGTTCAAACTTTTTATTCTAAAATACCTACCCTACTTTCAAGGTCGTTTTTTCGAATGATATGTTTATGTTCATTCATGATTAAAAATTGAAAAAAATTACTATAAACAATAATACTAATATTATTATTTAAAAAATATCACGAATTTTGAGGTTTAAATTTTTTTAAACATAAATTTTTTCGTTATTTTTTCTGCTCAAACCAGATTGATACAACTATTTGACAATTATACATATATTGATAAATTTTCAAGATTTAAATAAAATGCAAGATGGCGACGAAAGGACCTCCAAATTGTTGTAAACCGATAAATTTCTGGCTTTTTCTACCTTTTCCCACAAAATACTCATTCATTCATCATGTGAAAATACAAATTTTTTGCGCAGCACCGTCTTCGTGGATAAGTAAAAACTGCACACTGTGCTTTTCACAGCTTGACTCGATTCCGTTTTAATGAAAAATCTACGTTAAAAAATATTTACACCTCAAAATTAATCTCTCTTAATTAAATTTTTTAAATAAACGTTTTATTCCATTTTTTACCACGAGATTCGAAATAACAACTTCGAAAATAGCATTATAAAATAAAAGATTCGAACGTATTTTATTAATTCTGTATGCAACCAAAGTTATATTAAACCACAATGCGTACTAAAAGTACTTTGAAAATGAATTTTGAACGCATCGAACTGTAACACGTGTTCGCATCCTAACTTGGATTTCCGAATCGCAATCATTAAAGCGGATAGAAATGTTCAGTTAAAATGATCGGAGAAAAAGTTTTCCACTAAACAAAGAAACATTAATAATTTGGGCATAAATTTTTTGCATTATATTTACATAAAAAGTCGGGGTTCATTTTTCACGCAGCGGCCCAGGAATATAAAAGTCAAGCTTTGTGCAGCTCCCATTTAGAAGGTCGGAAGAGCGCGCGGTAAAAATACTCGCATAAATGAAAATCTTGGCAGTTTTGATGTGGGCGAAAAAAAGGGGCAAGCTCGTTTTCGCTTGATTTGTAGGACAAATGGAGCTTTCTTGCTTAGGAGAAAGGACGTTTTGACGGTAGAACGCCTCCAGGGGCTATACGTGCGCTCGGGGCATTTCTAGACGACGGACCTGCACAGAGGAGAGAACCCAGAACGCAATTCTTTCGCTTCATTCACGGCTGCCTGGGCTCTTGTTTCCTTCCGATTAAGGACGCGATCGATCTCGTCCTTTTTCCCCGCACTCTCTTCCACTCTCATTCAAAACAGGAGAATGGGAGGCGAGGCGAACGCTCTACAATAATTACGGGACACGAGCTTGCGTTTTTTTTACTGCGACAATAACAATTTCTGAAAAGCGGCAGGCTTCCGCGGGTATATTGGTTTTTGAAAGGGGGGGAAAAAAAGGATAAGAAAAAAAAAGGATCGGTTAAGTATCCAGTTTAGCATTTCGAATGCACAGGCAGCGTTCGCATGATCGATTCATTCATTGAAAAGCTAGTAGCCAAGATATAAAGCCCCATCGCGCAGCGACTCAACCATTCAAGATCAATCGTAATACTAGGCTTGCCTGAGAAACACGTCTCGGATCCCTCCGCGGATGATTGACGTCTTTCCTTGGGGATCAGGCGCACAATAAGATGGATATTTCCCCGCGCTTGCGGGTTTTCCAAATGCGCGAAGCCCAGAAATGGAAATAAAGGACAGAGGGCGGCTGAGGGAGGGAGGATGGAAGGAAAATAAGCGCCTAAGAGAGAAATAACACGGGAATACGTATATGCATGTAGATGCGTATACGTATGCATGAAGCCTCGAATTCATAGAAAAGTGGCAAGTTTCTCGGAGTATACAGGAAAATCCATTATGCTCGGACCAATCGGATGAGCCTAAGCTTCTTATCCTTTACGATTGTGCGGCTACTATCCCCCAGCCGACAGATAAGCCGTGCGTAGTCGCGTGTATAAATATAGATATATGGAGGCTCGGGCGCGTGGCACATATCGGGATACCCAGCAGCCGCATTTCCATTCCGCATGGCGCCTTTGCCGCGAGAGAGAGAGAGCTGCGAGGGGGGGAGGGAGGCGCGCAGCGGTTACAGAAATTATGCCCTTGTGCGCCTCAACGCCGAGGCAAACTTTTTCCCTCCCTCTCCCGCCCCCGCCAGCCCGCCGAGCCTTTGTCGAAGAGAGCCGAGAGCTTTTTTTCAGTCGCGCATTTATGCCCCGGCTCCTCTCTCCCCGGCCGCGCGCGGTGTACTTTTGCCCCGATAGCGGAAAATAACGTATGCGCTGACTACGCAGAAATTAACTGAATTCGGCGAGGCTGATATCGTGATTTATGACCTTTTTCTTGGGGACTTTGATATTTGCAAATGAAAAAAACATTTGCGTTGCGTCACGCACTCTGGGCCTCTCAACGCAGAATCCTGCATACATACTCTGATCAATAAATTCATTGAGTTTAAATAAACATCAGGGTTATTGATTAAACGTTATTAAATTTTTTTGTCGAGCCATTTATCTTGCCGAGATGACCGCCGGTAATTCCGGCAATAACTTTCCTAGTGTATATTTTTGAACATTTTCAGATAAACCTCGTTCGCGCGCGAAATGAAATCAATTTTAGAGTCCGTAACTTTATCCTTGGAATTACGGCGCATTCAAATTTTTCAAGAAATTAAAAAGTTCATTATTTTTCAGGGTTGCGAGAAAAATTAACTTTACTTCGTTCCATAAAATTTTTCCCAGCCCCCCGCCCCAGATAATAAAATGGTTAAATAATTGAAAAGGTAATGTGCATCTGCATAATTTCCAGCGTTTCGAGACTTGAACGCCTGTCAAATTTACTTTGTAATTGTAATGAATATTCATTTACACGCTTTTTATCGAGTTTTTTTTTTAAATCGACTTCATTCTCAATTAAGAAGACCGAAAGGACAGTAAATTTTTAAAATTCATCCTTCGAGTGTTGTGAAAAATAAGCTCGAATGTTTGAAAATACTTTTGGAAGATAATTTTTTGAATGAGAATAGCGATGGAGCGATTTAAATGTAAATAAGTTGAGATTCAGAATCGGCAGTTCGGGGATAAAAGTGGAATAGAAAGAACCGGCGTGAATGGGGTCTCTGAATTCAAATCGATTAATCGTGAAACGATGCGCTTTTGACATATATAAAGCTTTAATGGCGGCTCTCGGTCGGGTCTCGTAAAACGAGCCGCACGTCTTTTCTCGCGGAAGAAAATAGCAGAACAAAAAGGACAAGTAGGTATAGGTGGGAGTGAGCGAGAGAGAGAGAGAGAGGGAGAGACCGAGAAAAATGCAGCCGAGTTAAAGAGAGATAAAGGTATATGAAGAAGCAAGAGGCGAAAAAGAGAAGCTGCCGGAGCTGCCGGAGCTGCCGGTGAGAGGTATAAATCAGAAAGGAGAAGAGAGAGAGAGGGAGAGAGAGAGGGGAGCCCAGGCCAGCCGGCAGCGAAAAGAAAAGGGCGTCAATAAAATGCAAGACCAGAGAGATAAAGGCCGAGATAAGCCTGTCGCGGATCCGCATCGCGAATACTTGGACGAGGAGTTTAGCGACGACGAGGACGCCCAGGAGAGAAGTGAGATTTATGGAAAAAGTAGTAAAATTCGCGGGCGCTCGGGGGCCGCTCGGGCCGCGCGCATCGGCCGCGAACTTCATTTTCGTTCGTGAGCACGCAAGCGGATTGCGAGCCGCGTAATTTTAAATTGAAATTTTTTTCCGGATTTAGAGGGAGCGACGTCGCGCCCCGAGCCCGACGGTGCTTTATTTTGAGGCTGGCCAAGTCCGCGGATTCGAGGGGGGCGAGGAATTTTATTTTTCCGAGCCCTGACCCTCCTCTCCTCATTAATGCCGAATGCTTTTGATAACTACCCAACTATTTTAATAATCAAGTTTCGCCGATAAATCGCCTTCCCGCCTTTTTAACTTGCCGCTATATACTTAATCAGTCTTTGTAAACACCGGCTAACATTAGCGAGTTTCACTTTTGAGGTTAACTTCATTATCTTCCTGCGCAGCTTGGTCCTTTAAACAGACGTTTTAACTAAATTCCCAATGCTGAAGCCGCGCGAAAAAAAAAGCTGCTTTCCTCGCCGCTCGAGCAGTCAAAAATATTAATAATTTCAACTTGAAAACTTGCCGGAATAAACGGATTTCCTCCTGCGTAAATTCAATTTGCGTTAATTAATCTTGTTTCAATTACGCAAACTTGTTAACTGAATTTTAACCTGAATAACACTAGCTGAACAAAGTAGCGAAAATTCATTAGAAACAGTATTTTAAAGTGATTTTTTAATCCGAAACAAAGTACACGTAATAATTAATAAAGCACCGGCATTTTAATGCAATTAAGTAAATCAGTAATTAATTCTGTCCTCTGCTCTGCTCGAAGGGCAAAAGTAATTGGAGCCTTTGCCGGGCTGGATCAAATTTTAGAGCTCTTCAGCGGGAACATTTTTCTTGATATTGCCTTTCCACGCGTTAGTTTAAAAAATTAATAATTTGACCTTTGTTCGCGCTCCGCTAAACTGATTAAATAAACATTTCAAAGCAGGTTGTATTTTCCACCTTCAGTCCAATTACAAGTTTAAAACTAAAAGAAAATGTGCCTTTGTTCATAATCCACGACTGCGCACTCTTGGAAGCCACATTGGGACGGGGGGCGGCGAGGACGTGTCTCATAAAAAGTACCAATTTTTCCGTGCCGATGCAGTTCGTCATTGAATTCATTTAACAATGAAAAAGAAAAGTAAAACAAAAAGAGGACGTCGTGCGAGTCTCGCGAGGGATGAAAAATAGAAAAAAAAAAAAAGAAAAAAAAGGAAAAAAGAAAAAAAACGCCGAGCAAACGCCAGCCAGGCTATTCTCGAAAGCGAGCGAACGAGAAATCGCGACTCCGCAGCCGCGAGGATAAATGAAAGATCTCGATGAACTTTTAATTGCAGAGCGACGCGCCCAGGCCGATGAATTCGACGGGAATTTATTGAGAGCTTCGTACAGAGCGAAAGAACTCGACAAATTGGTGAGTTTGAATGTGCGCTCATTGTCCACGGCTCCGTGGCGAGCGTTAATGAAATAACAATGCCTGGAGAGGGAATCACTTCAATTGTTCCCCCTTCTTCCGAATACAGCTTAATAAGATTTCCATATTTGAAAATGCTTTTAAACTCTCTCTCACTCTGCGCTTAAAGAATACTTCCGCATTTTGCCAATCGCTTGAACCGCTTTGCTTTTTGTCGCTTCTCTTTCTTTCTCCTTTAAATCTATTTGTCATTTATACACTACTCCTAATTGACGTTTTAGGTGACCACCATGAAAGAGTTTACAGTTTTAAGCAGATTAGATGCCGGTGACTGGACTGACCAGTGCATCTCGACCATGAAGGAATTCTTCGAATATGTAGCGAATCCAGTTATTACATTTTTTTTCGTCGACAACGCCCTCACGGCGAGGTTAGCATTTCCCAACGAGCCTCTAGACGAGTTGGCGTACTTTGTAAGGACACCTTACGAGATATTCACTCCAGAAGATTTTCATTCGAAAGTAATGTTTGGCACCATCAACGATAACGTCGAAGTAACGATTTTGACGTTAATCAACAACGTACTGGCCCCTAGTTTTTCTAAAGTCACTGCGTGGCCAGACAGTATCCTTTTACTACTTTTTCTACATATTTACTGCTTTCGGACGTGTTTCAATTTTGTTCTTTAAAATATACCGCATACGAGTGAATCTATTTAATAAAATTTAATAGATTCATTGAATTAAAATTTAAGCAATAAAAATGAATTATTCGCGTAATCCTATCGTTTATCGATAAATTTTGCCTATTACATTTCGTAGAATTTTCGCGTAACCCATCACGCACTGCAGTATAACGTATTTGCCCAAAGTACACGCACAGTAAATCAACTAAATCACGAATGATAACTTGATTAGCAAATTGATCATAAATTTTCGTATGTAAGCTAAATAATGACAACGGTCAATATAAAATATTTAAAGACCAGCTCGTTACATCTTTCCCTGCGTACGACCATTTTAATGAATGAAAACGCTTTTAAATGTTTTTTTTTTTTACATTGTAATATAATTCAATAACTCCGAGTCGATTAATACGTGGAAGAATATAATTGTTAACTGAAAATTAAATTATATTTGAAATAATATTTGAGCACAATTCACTCCCTTAAAGTTTATTAAGCAAATAAATAACTGAATAGAATAATGTACGAGCGTAGGCACAATAAGGCAGTATAATACTGCTAAAAAAGGCGCTATTTCTAAAAAAAACATAGAAGAATGCTTTTCGGTCTCGCCGTTGTACATTCTTAGCTCTTCGCTCGATATTTATGTCCGCGAAATTTCCCCGCCGCGGCATGCGATAAAACCCACTCCAAGCTCTTTCCCGACTTAGCCTCGCAGCCTTTCCGTCCGCAAATGTATTTTAATTCAATTTTTAAGCAACATTAAGCGCCGCGGTCCGGAGATCGCATAATATACGCATAACATACCCTGCCTAAAAAGTCCATCCTTATAATTTTCTTAGTCTTTCGTATATAAAAGTTATTTTCAATTTGCAATATGTTTTATTTATTGTTCCCTTTTAAAAAAGTGACGATCGTAAAATTGCAGCCGGAATAGAACGTTTGCGATTAATTGTTGAAGCGTTACATTTTGTGGTTAAGAGCTTACGTGATTGGCTTTGTAAGGCAAAAAATTCGATTTTAAAAAATTTCGAATTTTTAGAGGCTACACGACAAGTGTGTGCTGTCGAACTATTGAAAAAAAAACGAATGACAACAGTGAAAGAACATACGGTTAATTCTTTCTTATATTAATAAAAAATATTTATTTGAGCACCAATCAAATAAATTGAAAATAAGTAAGACAATATCTCATCAATAATTTGAGGTTAATAATTGATCAAAATTTTATTTATTATTAATTTCATGACTTATTATTTGAGAGAAGACCTTGCAAGTAGTTTAAAATTAAATTAATTTACCGTTAAATACAATTTTTTTACACTATTAAAATTTTTTAAATTTAACGAACCGCACTGAAATCTACACTTTTTTAAAATTCGGAAACATTAATAAACCAGCATTTCCATCAATGTTTCGATCGTACCGTGCAGTTAGTATTCAAAACCATGTCTATTATTCAAAATTACTTTTGCCATTTAAAACCAGCTTCGAAGGGTGTATTTCATATAGACTTTACAAAGTCTCGTTAAAATTTCAAAAGAATTGATTTCGTTGTTTATCAGCTCAAAAAAGCGAATTTTAACTTTTATTTTATGCTGTTTAGACCTACTCCGTAACAAACGCTTTATTTGCTTTCCTCAATACAAATAACCTTTTTCCTGTTTAGACTTTGCGAAAATCTTTTATTATTTCGTTTATGAACTATGTTTCAATTTATTTTATCTAAATGTTAATAATCAAGGAATGCAGTCGAAGGTATTGCGCTTTGAAAATGGCTTTATTCTACTTTTTTAAACTTCTCATTCTTCCGTGAGTACCAAGCATTTGCACGCCACTCAACTTTCCAAGTAAACTATTAAAAGACCATTGTGAATCAAGAGCGCGGGGAAGAATGCATCTTTTAAAACGAGCACTTTAAAGACAATAATAGCGGAATAAAAAACGTAGCATTAAATTGACTTGTTCGACAATACTATACAGAGTATAACGCACACGATTTTTTCGATGATGCAAATTATCCTTATTTAATGGAGTTTTTGCAATATTGAAAATACTAGTGGCCTGTCGAACTCTGCATTCCGTTTATTTTCTAAACTGTTGTTGAAACGGAAAAAAGCTCGCCAAATTTAATAAACTACCGAATGAAATGCCTGAAATTCTAATTCGATTCGAATGCAAATAGTCCCGAATTTTCCAAACTTTAAAGCTAATAACGTTGAATAAATTGACTCCTGTATACATAATTAGTAAAATTCCTTAATCGAACGAGTAAAATAAATCGAAGAACTATTTGGAACAATCCGCTAAAGCCCGATACTCGCGCTTTTAAAGCAACGTTAGCGTTCGCTCGGCGTAGACGGAAAAGTTGTTTAGTTTTTTTTTTCACAAGCGCGAATTTTTAAAAGAAGAGGGGGAGAAAGGGTCGCTCGGCCCGATAAAAAGGAAGAGCCAATTATGAAGCAATTACCGGGTATGGGAGAATTTGCGGACCCCCGGCCGCAAAGCCTGTTACTTTGCCGCTATTTGCAAGCTGTATAATCACGATAACGACGATCAAGCACGTGCTTTCGCGCTCTCGCCGCGCAGTCCGAGGCAATCTAACTTGATGATATTAGCGGCCGAATTTGTAACCGGTTGCTTTCTGGGGGGCGGCGAGCCTGACGTGCACGCACCCGCACCGCCGCGGCGAAAGCGGCGAAAGCACGCGCACCACCTGCACTTTCCCGGGGATGGATCGTCGACAAAATTAATATTACCATAATTTTCGCTAAATCACACTCGGCGCTTCAAGTTCGCAACCCGAAGGGCTCAGCTTGATTGACCGCCGCAAATTATTATACTTGCTCGCGAAACTTTTTCTTTTCCCCGCTTCCCGCGAATTCGAAACCCGCTGACTAATTTCACGCGAACTCTGCGGCCCGTTCCACCTCCGATCTATGTAGTTTCGCGCTGGCTTACTTTTTTTCAACCAAGTAATATTTTACCTTTTATCCGTCCCCTTTCCAAGTTATTAAAATCTCAAAACAGCGAAGTAACTTTATAACTGCCTTGTAGATAACGCTCGAGGAGTTTTAAAAGCTCAAAAGGTTTTACTATAAATCTTTTGGTTATCCTGCCTCCCCCCCCCCCCCCCCCCCCCCC
>UCOM01003908.1:0-14958 GCA_900474385.1 Ormyrus pomaceus
AAAATATATAACTAAATCTTAATAGTTTTTACAATGCTGCATAATGAAAAATATTCGAATAAATTTTGAATTCATAAACTCAAAATTGAAAATTGAATTTTCTACATGGCAGTAATGAATTATAGATAAATGAAATTTCAAAAAATATGTTTGTAATTCGCATAAGGATTAAATTTCTAATATTTGTAATAAAATTAGAGCGCACGGAGCGCGATGAATGTCGCTCGTCTTATAAAAAAAAAAGGTGAACAACAGCAAATTAAAAACAGAAAAAAACCACCAACAACTCGTAATCAAGAAGCAAAACGACCAGGCTTCCAGACACAGCTGCGATTGCTGCACTCTAACTTTCATGCAGCAGCAGTCAGATGAACGGCGTCAGCAGCAGCGGCAGCATCATCGCTGCAGGGTCACGCGGCACTTCGACCTTTAGCCGACCGTAAAAGCGAGACTATAGGCGCACGACCTGTTATAAAGCAGCAGCGAACAATAAACTGTTTACAAAATTAATTTTATTGCCCGGCCGGCTCTCCGCGCGTCAGGCCCATGGGCCCCAGGTATAGAAAAGGAAAGCTGGCTCGTTAGCTCTCCGCTCTACGGCGCTGGCCGCCGCCGCCGCCACGCTTTCCGATTTTATTAGGCGCGCGACTCCGCTGTTTATTCGCGCGGATATTAAAAACGAACGCGCCGAGTTTTGCAGGCGACTTTTAGGGCTGCATTCTGCTTGAGAGACGGAGCCGAGCTGAGAGCTCCATGTGCAGGTAGCCGTTTGGAGAGGTGGAGGTAATGAAGTTTTTATTACCTGGCAGGTTCGGTCTCTGTTTATTGATTTTTAAGGGGAGTATTCACAAGTTTGGCAAAGAACGAATATTGTGGTTTATGCATGAGAGAAACATCCGTTTCGGTGGATGGTTTTTTTTTTGTTTTGTTTTTTTGAAAAATTCTACTTAAAATCTCAAGCAAAAGAGTAGCATGTTATCTTAAACATTACCGCTATGCAGATTTATATTTGTTCACATTTTAAGACCAGCCTTCGCCACCGAGAAGGTCACATGTTTGCAGTCTCTCAAGAATTCAAACCGACTGGATTAAACTAGCTTAAAATTGCTTTAAATACTTTGATTTCTACAGTGGTAACCATAAGTCACCCGAAAGAGTGGCTCGTTTATAACTTTTTCAATCTTATCCCCTTGAAAAAAAACCCACAGACATCGTTTAATCCAGCCGAGGAGGATATTTTTTTCCCGCGCCATTTGTCCCATCGCGAGCTTTGTCGCGCGGCGAACGAAAATGCATGCGGCTGCGCACTCGAGTCCGCCGAAAAACTCGTTTCAATCCTCGCCAGTCATATAAGGTTGCGGGCAACCCCGGGATCGCGTCTTCCACCAGGAGGGGGATTAATGCCCGCTGCCGTTTAATCCGACAATATTAATGACCGCCGATTCCTCGGGCCGAGCTTTCCGAGCGATCAAAAAAGCCTCGCGGGGAAAACGAATCGCGGCGTCCTTCTCTCTCTCTCTCTCTCGCTCGGTGAACGTCTCGGGCGCTGTTTAAGCCTATTCACATCGCGGGGCCTTATAAATCCGAACGCCGAGCCTCGAAATTAATCGAGGTCTTACGAGGAGGATAATAATTTTATCTAACTCGCGCTCAATGCCAAGCTCGTAAACGCCCGACTGCCGGGCTGAAAAGCAGGCGACTGGAAGGGCTTTTTGGTCTACCAGTATTACGCTGCGGGGGGAGTATAAATAAGGAGATCTCGAGAGCGTCGTTTTCGAATAGGATGTAATCTTCTGGGGAACGTAGGTTTCGAGCGTTTTTCAAGATTTTAGGAATAGGTGTTGCTTCGGATGAGCATCGTATTTCGTACGTTTTACGATACAAACTTGTCGGACAGGTATTGCTTTCATTCACTTTCTACAAATATACAAAAGCCATTACGCAAGTCTCTCACTTTGCGTTAAAATTCGTAATTTTTCTGCAGTTAAAATATTCCAATAAAACTTAATGGAAAATTCAAATAATTCAGAAAAATAAATATAACTTACCAGGCAAACAGCGGAGAAATTCCAAAATTGATATTCCCCCCCCCCCCCTCCCATTAAAATTAATGCCGTAACATTCGACTCGACTCAGGCAAGTGTGAAACATCTCCGGGGCTGCGCCGCGGCCTCTTTGAGCCCCGATAGTCCTCTCTAAGCAGGCGCGCACTTTATGTTAATTCCATCCTGTTTATAAACAAGCCCGAGACGCCGCGAAATCCATCTCGGCTCTCTCTCTCGGGTAAAGCACACGCCGAATCGACGGCGATGCGCGCTGCGCCGTGGATTATAACGTCGCTTGAATAATCGAAGCGATCGATTATGCCGGGGGAGCGATAAGTGCCGATGTATTTATGGGAAAAATACGTTAATGGAGCGGCGCTCCGCGAGAAACGGAATATGTGTAGTAATTACGAGGCCGGATTAACGTGAAAAATTGGAAGTTGAGCAAGTGGGCCAGAGGATGGATACGGTTTAATTGGCTTGGATAAATGTAACCACCCGACTGGTTTTATGATAATTTCTCGGTGAATTATTAATTTTTTAAAGCCTTTCAAATCTATCATTCACTTTGACACTTTGATGTCCCGGGCCCCGAATGTATGCAAATGCGATTCTCGAAAACTGATGAAGAAAATTTTAATGGCCGCGGCTTCGAGTCCTCAGAATCTCGGCAAAGCAGCCCCAGTGTTTAAAAATAATGACTTAATTCCCAGGAACTTTTAATTTTGCTTTAAAAACGAAGCCGAAGAAAGCTGTGGGGCGTTCAAATAAAACCCGCAGACAAAAAAAAGAAAGCACCGCCGCGGTGCGCACGGGAGTGGAACAAATCTCCGGTAAAGCTTTTTAAGCGAATAATAAAAAGCTGCTTATTATTCAGGCAAAAATAAGAGAAGCAATATTCCGCTGTGCATACATACGTTACGCTTGCGCGCGGCAGAGCTCCGTCGCCGATTCGGCTTTTGTCCCCTCGCGGCGTTTCGGCTGCGGCGGCGGCGGCGGCGGCCCGGCTCGGTGAAAAAAAAAGGAGCAAAAGAAATCGTAAATTCAATTACGCCGCGGGGTAGAACGGACGTCAATTACATCCATCACGTGACGACACGCGCAGCCTCTTCCTCCGGGACTCTCGCATAATTCCAATTATCTACAGCGTTTCTGCGCGCGCGCAACTTGCATTAATTAGCGAAGGACTTCTGGTGCTCGTGTGTGCGCTTTTCGAGAGGCGGAGTTCATAAAAAAGACCGCGAGCCCGAGCAAAAAGCCAGCATCGCTAAACGGCCCCGGGAGTAAAGTTATGCGTAGAAAAAAATATGGAGGAGAGAGAGAAGGAGCGAGGATAGGATAGTCCTTTTTTGCGATCGTAAACGCAGTAAAATTATCATTTCGTCGGCTTTTTATGTCCCGAGCCGCTTGTACAAATTTTTTAATGCGCCCGGCGGCTTGAATTTATCAAGTTTTCAAGAAGTTTTTTTCGGAAACTTTACTGCCCGCGAGAAGTGTCCCTCTTTCAAAAGTTGACGAAATCGCGCGCTTTAGATATATGCTACCGTTGAAAAGGGCTTTCTCCCGCGAGGAAAGTAAGGGTTACCCGGTGTTTGCCCAGTCTAATCGATGTGATATGGTAATGAGCCGAAAGAGGGATTGTAAAATTATTCAAACCCCGCTTTTTTTCCCAGCCGGCCCGCATAATGGAATAAAGCAATTTTCCGATGACTAATGAAACCCCTCTCGATAGGCACGGAAATCTCTAAGCAAATAATAGTGAAAAAAGCGGCCGAGATTGATAGCTTTTTGAACGGTGAAAAGTTCGAAAGCCGTAATACCAATCCGTAACGGCGCCGCGCGCGCGAGAGAAAGGCGCGCTCATTACGCGCGTCGCAATCTCGTCGGAGGCCTCCCCACTGTCACTTTCGTCGTGAGAAACAATGGCTAAATTGATTTTCGATGCGGCCGCGAGTTTCTCACGCGCGGCTCCCGTTAGAAACTTTTCGAGAATCAATTTTGCCGCGCGGCCGGAAAAAAGCGCCGCGGCGGCTAATGCAGCTTCGATTGTGAGCGCGGGGAATATAAATTCGCGGGATGCCGTGTAATGCATATATACATATATATTCGCGCGCGAGAGGAAAAACTTTTGGATTTCAGCCGATTTCCCATGCGGTGTGTGTGTGTGGAGTTCCGCAATCTAATCAAAACTCGCGCGCGAGAGCCTGGGTGTACTCGTAAATAACTGATAATGCGCGGCTCGTTATGCGCCGGTTTTTTTTAACGTTAATTCCTCCGCCGCGATATTCAAAGAAATTCGCTGGGAACGCGCCGTTTTAAATCACGCGCGGCGAAAAGAGCTGTAAAATCCTAATAATCGCGTGATTTGTTGATGAGATTTTTAATTAGCAAAATCGGCCGGATCGTTATATTTATAGCCGCATAATGTAAAGCTTAAATCCTTGAATTATATTCATTGCGAAATTGATTTAGCGGCCGGTAAAACGCAACACAATGCTCGCGCAATCAAATCCATTAGTTTATTGTTCATTTAAAATCTCGTAAAATTAGGATATACAATCGTTAAATCGCATCGAATCCCGGCGGCGGCGGGAGCTCTCGAACGTCGGCTCTCGAGAGGCGCAGGCAGGTGCGTAGATTTTCACGCAATTCGCAGAGCGATCGAGTCGAGCCGCGATGGGGCTTCTCCTTTTTCTTGCGTCCGCAGCCGCGCAGATGCGAGCTCGATAGATTCGACGAGAGAGAGAGAGAGAGAGAGAGAGAAAAAAAAGTAATCGGCTACCGTGCGGCTTCGTCGGCTTCCCATTCGGTAGCCTCGATCAGGCTGCTCGATCGGCCCGAAATTAGGGATCCTATTCCGGTCTAATTGGATATTACACCGTGCATATTGAATTATCGGGAAAATCATGCGCGCGGCGGCCGTTCCCCCTCCCCGTCTTAGCTCTCGTTCTCCCCCATTTCCATTCCGGCCGCTTCTTTTTCTCTATCGTTTTGTTCGCGGATATAATGGCGAGAGGGGGGCGCCGACTGGCCCTTTACGAACGGGAATCCGAGCCAATTTAGTCATTGATAGTCGGTGATTGCCGCGCGCATTATAATCGAAAATGTATATTGTGAGCGCCAGTCCTCTCTTTCCGTGCAATTTGGGCTCGTTAAGACTCGGCCTCTTCGCGGAACGGTCTCCTGCTCGTTTTGACTTTATAAGCGGAGAAATTTTATAGCCAGGTGTATTTGTTTCTCTCTCTCTCTCTCTCTCTCTCTCTGCCAAATGATTCTCCGAGGGAAATTGTCGGCAACGTTTTCGAAAGGGTATGTATATGTACTGCGCGTGAGAAAAACGATGACACTCGCCAGTTATTTAAAGGAGCTTAATAAACGCGGGAACGGCGCTTCTGCCCGAAGGAATTGCAGTCGGAGAAAACAAACCCTCGGATTAAAGCGTTCGCTGTGCAAACGAGTGATTCACGGCGAGCAATCTTGCGCATCTCTCTCTCTCTCTCGTAAATTGTGACGTCACGCGTAACGGGGTGGTGGCGTCATCCTCAACGGTTCCCACACTCGATGACCCTCGTCGCGCGTCTGCGCAAAAAAATCCCCGGCGCTTAAAGGGACTATACTCCTTCGCGAGAGAGAGAGGGGGAGAGCGGAGGAGGAAGCCCGGGGAAAACACAAAACGGCTAATGGGTTCCGCGAAGAGACGGAGAGGTTCCTGCCGCTGACACGCCATTATCGGACGGCCGAAACGACGCGCGGCGGAATAGAGTCGAGGGGTATAAGCGCGGATTATAATGGCGGGAGGCGCTCCCGTGCTGCAGCGGCGGAGCCTTTTGACAGGATCGATCAGTCGAACATAATGTATTGATAAAAGCCCGGGGCGGGAGGAGGAGGAGGAGGAGATAAACCTGGAAGCACGAATGTTGTTACTGGAAAATCGATGTTTTGTTAAGTGCCTTATGATAATATGCTAGGGAAAAGAGAGAGGCTTCTGCCTGTTTTTATTTTAAAAATCTTTTACTCTACATCGGCTAATAATGCAATTTAAAATTTTCAGTGCTTTTAGAGCTTGGCAAACATTCCACTTTGAAAAGGCTTCCAGGCGGGAAATATTACTTTGTTAGAACTTGTCTTGGCTGACTAGTTTCAGCTGAAACGAAGTTAAAAGCCTTCTATAAATACCCGCAAAAAAAAAATGTTAGCACCACGTGACGCGCGTGCCCTTCACGACGCATCTCTCTCGGCCTGATAACAGTCATCCGCGCGCAAACGACGATAATTCCCGTGTGAAAGTAAAGCAGTCGGCGAGAGGGAGAGAGGGAGAGAGTGACGCTATACATCTGTTCAGCTGCAGCTCCTTGGCAAAAAACGATCCTCCCTGGGCGAGAGAGAGAGAGAGAGAGGAGAGCAAAAAGCTCGAGCCCGAGCGAAAAGGCAGAAACGTCAGCGCGCGCCGCGCGCGGTTATAAATATCAATTACGCGCCGCGGCAATTGGCGGCCTCTCTCTCTCTCTCTCTCCGAAAAGGCATTAGCATAATAAAAATTCATGCCGACCACCCGGCGCAGAGGGGCGGGCCCCGGGTCGTTAAAAAGCCCTAAACTGCGAGATTACACGAATCGGGCATGCAAATTGCAATGTCACCACGTGTCCCTCCGCGGCGCCGTCCGAGGATCTGCATAAACGTTCGCTCGGCGGCGCGGGACGCGGAGAGCTGCCCTCTTGTAGGTGGTGCCCGGGAGTCGTCTGCCTGTCTTTTATACACAACGCGGCTGCGGCCCCAAGGGTAACAGGTGGCGAAAAGATTCATGCGCGTTCGCGAGGACGCTGCCGAGGAAGCCGCCGAGCGGCCTGTGTTTTTCTGTAGATTCCTGTCTTTGTTTCATTCGGCGTCGCGCGTTGATTGCTTTATTTTCTTTGCGGGTGGAGAAGAGAGATGAATCCGCGTTACTGATACCGTGCTACTGACTTCCGATGAAAATAATATAAAGTAACACGTTTCACCCCCCAAGTAATTCAACTACTAACAATTTAAATGAGAAAAACAAGTTTCGTTGAACAAGAAAGTAACAAACCGTTGAATAAACATTTTCCATTACCTACGAAACCGCTTATCCAACTGCCAATCCTTCCCTGTAGAAACAAATCTTTAAATCGATACGCGACCCAAACGAATACAAAGTATATACCCCGAGCGCCGAAGAAGCGTCTCTCCCACGTTCTCCTCTCGAGAACGTGTTCGTCAAAGTTTTTTCTTAATTGCCGCGTCGACTCTCGAAAATAAACTCGGCGGCGAGAAGCATCCAGTGTGCGCACGCCGTTCGCTTTTAATTGCTCGGCCAGACGATGCGCGTTCGCAGCTCCTCTCCTCCCTTCCCCCCTCTCCAAGTTGGGTCGATGGGTCAAGGGGCGTCGGATGGGCTGCGAAACCGCGAGGCCGCATATGTGTTCCGGGGGGAATATCGCGCGTGCTCGAGCTTTAATGATAGAGCCCGCTTAAATTAAATAAGTCCAATGAGCGCTCCTTCTTACATTATTTCCCGTATTTTATACGCGAGCCGACACCCTTTCGTTTGGCCCTTTATAATTATTGGCCATTATATCCGCGAGTTTAATTAAACCCGGTGTGTGCGTTGTCGACGATTGGTTGAAAATCATTTCGCGCCGCGGCTGCGATCGCTGATGGCTTTTTTTCCCGGGTGGCTTGCGGCTCTCTGCGAGAGAAAGTTGCGCGCGATTGACGCGCTCTGCCTCGGAGAGAGAGAGAGAGAGAGAGAGAGAGAGAGAAAAAAAGCACCGCCATAAAACTTCAGTTTGTGCCGTGAAATCGAGTCCTTTCTTTTTCGAAAAATTTTCTTTCCCCAACGCTTAGGAGAAAGTCCGCAATCTTCCCTTGTTAATCATTGGAATTAACCGGCATTTTCAAAACATATTCATCGCGTGAGCGCGCGTTAAGTCGTTGTACGCGTGGAATAAAGTTCAACGAAAATCCCTTCCTGCACAGAGGGGCACATCAATAATTATTACGTAAAACCTTCTATCCTTTATACGGCCAATAACTCAGAGCGGTAAAAAAGCGGCGCTCGAACGACACTCGAAGCGACTTGGACTCGCGATAAATACTCGTCGAACAAAAGACATGCATCAAAGGTGGGCAGGTATATAGATCAAGCTCTCGTAGCGGCTCGCTTACAAGCTCGGGACAAAGAAATTAATGAAGCCGGGACTCTCTCCCTCTCTCTCTCGTACAAGAGCGTAGAGGCGATATCAATCAGCGCCGATAGCACGTACTTCGCTCTCTCGCCGCTAATTTAATATTTCCTCCGCGCGCTCCGGCCGAGTCACGACGACGACGACTACGACGACGACGACGAGCCGCGCGCAGAGACAATTTCTCGAGGAGGAGAGGCATTGATCGAGCATGACGCCGCGGCACGCGCAACCTGTAATCGCGGATGTGTATACGCGAGCGAGGTATGCGCCGTAGTACAAGAGAGCGGGGCTCGTTTCTTTCTTTTTTTCTTTTTTTTTTCTTCCAGCCGCATAAGCAACGAGCCGAGACCGGCCGTCGTGTGTCACATTTGTCTGATTAAATATTTTCTTCGGCCTCGGCTTGCCGGCCGCGGAATCTTGCTCGTTTAGAAACGGAAGTGCGAGGCTTTGGATAGCTGCGTTGAAGTGGAGCTTGTGCGGTTTAATCAATGGGAATTGTCGAGGAAGAAGGCTAGCGTTGCAGTGGGTTAAATCGCTCTTGGCATTTTTCACCTTGCGGGTAATTAAACATTGGTTTTTCATTGTTCTCGAGTACGTTGTTCAAGTAAAGAAATTTATTGGCAGGAGCGTGAATTGTTGTTACGAGTTTCGAAATATCAATTCATTCGATAATTTTTCAATAAACATGCCGAAGAATTTGTAAATTTCGCAATAAACACGACTTTCATCACCGCTCGAGCGCAAAAAAAAAGCAGGAAAACATCCGACAATGAATAAAAGAAAAGTATAGCCGCAGCCTCCCATTGAATATAAACGAAGCATAGACTAAGCTCGTCCCTCCGCGAAAAAAAGAAAAAAAGAAAAAAAAACCGGCAGACAAAACTCTCGACCAGTTGAGCAATTCCAGAAAGGCCGGGCTAAGCGCACGGGCTATCGGAAGGTCATCGCGTCAGAGAGAAGGAGCGGATAGGTGTCGGTCTCCGGTTCTTTCTTTTTTTTTCGCTCGCGGCGCGCAGCACACCGTCGGCGCGGCGGGGCAAGTGTGTCGCGCGCTCGGCGCGCGCGTCAACGCGGCATTAACTTAACGAGCTTGGGCGACGGCCCACGCGACGACGACGCGCCGCGGGTCGAAGGTTAACTGGACGTGAGAATTCCCCGGCGCGCGTTATGTGCGCGCGCAGCTCGAGGTCGGCGGAGAGCCGCCGAGCCGGAATCCGAAAGGGATCCGCGCCGAGTGACGCGCGATTCACAAATGATAATGGCTTTTTTATCGGCGACAATCGAGTGGGATTTCGAGTCGCTTCGGCTGCTCCGAGGGGGGAATCGATAAGGCTCTTGGAATATGCGTCAGAGAGGTTTTTTTTTAAAATTTTTTTAAATAACCTTTTGAGCGGTTATATTGCATAAATTAAAATGAAGAAACTCGGCGCGCGGTTGCTCTTCCCGCGTGAAATTAATATTTCACATCAAATGGAAGCTTCAGCTTTGAATCCAATCAAACAGTGAAAAGGGACGTGATTTTCAATAATCCTCGGGGATGAATTAATCCCCTCCGCCGCCAACTTTGTGCGCGAGAGAGCACAGTTTAGCCCGGGACAGCGTGTAATTACGCCGTCAGCGGAAATAAAAAGCGTCCGTCGCGCGACGTCACTCTCTCTCTCTCGCGTTAATATATCCCTCGCGCGCGCACAGGCGCCTAATGGCACGAGAAATTAATTTCCGAGGTATCAATAACGCGCCGGAACGAAACTAATTACACGCGCGCGGCGAAGAAGCGCGACTTTCGAGAGCGCGGATCGTTGCCGACTGGCGTGCCGCGGCGGCAGCCTTCGCCGCGTGAAATTCATTTCGAATAACGTAAATTGCAACGGGAGAGAGAGGTGTCTGCGAATATCGCGTAAAAACCGGAATCGCGGGAGTATTCCTTTTCGCGGGAGCCTAATTCCGAGCCCGCTCGTATATACGAATGTAATCTGAAGCCGGGCGCAGGTCTTCCGTGGCGGTCGCGGCGTGTGGCCTGTGAGCACACGCCGCTTTTGATTGGTAAAAAGCGGCTTTCCGCGCGCTGCAGAGCCGAAATTTACGGGGAGACGATAAATTTTTTGGGGATGACAAGTGTCTCGAGCTCTTTGCCGGAAATGAACGATTTGCGCGGAGGACCAGCTGTATGTTTTCGGGAAAATTGCTTTTTAAGACGGTAGTAAACGGTTGTTGGTGCCGAATGACGGGGATTGAGAAAATTTTTACGGGCAATTTTATAAATGCGTAAATCGCGGTGTAATTAATAATGCGCAAATCTTTACAGCGCCTCGGCGTTTTTACGTTATAAAGCAAAATCTGGCGAGATCGCAGAGGCGTTTATTTATTTTGTTTGAAAAGCAATCTATTATTAGAAAGCACACGTCAAATCGATCGTTAGTCATCGTGTCAAGCCGAGATTTCGAGAAGTCAAAGATGCCCGAGGAAGGCCCCCAAGAAACACATGTCAACTCGGAAACATGTGCTTAACAATTACGAGACAGAAGGTCCCCACACTGGGCTACATTCCGAAACGCGTTTAGTCGGTCTCTCGTACCAGAAACCGCGCATCTGCACGGAACGGCGGATCGACGGTGCGGCAAAAAATTATCCTGTTATTTAACCCCGAGATCCGAAAAATTCTAAAAACCGCTCGTCTCTCTCTCTCCTATAGCAAAAACAGGCGGAAGTCTTGAAAATTTTGGACAAAGCTACGGTATCCGCCTTTTTTTTTGTTGCTCCTCCGACGGGCCCAAAATAAAGATTTACAATAACTGCGCATCTCGGCGTTCTCCGGTTATTAAAGGGGTAAAAGCCAGGCATAAAGAGTCAGTCCGCTTTACGAGCGTAGCTGGGCTTAACCCTTCGCGCAGCCGAGAAAGGGTAAAAAAAAAATCCAGGAGAAATTGGAAGGGTTGTGTCTCGGGGGGTCTCTCTCCCAGCGCGGAAGTCAAAATATTGCTTTATTGCGGGGGCCTCTGTCGTTCCGCAGATCTTGGCGCGAGTGGCCAAAGGGTTCGGAGTTTTTTTTTTTCTGAACGGGTTAGAGGCGGAGAGCTACGCCGGACCCAGAGCGACATTAACTTTACCGTTTTGCGCCTTGACTTTACTGTTTTAGTGCACCGCCGAGGAAGAGTTGGCTTCGGACGCGAGAGGCGAACGGTATTATTCCGGAGAAAGGGTGAAAGATGCATTAGGAGAAATGACCCTGTAAAATTTTCTCCGGACGAACTTTCTCCGTGAGCTCTTTATTGCGCGGTGGACAGGGGCCGGTGCGTGGGTCTCTAACTCTTTTTTTTTTCTGCCCGGCTGCGTGACGTTGACTTTATTATTTTGGAGGGAGTTGCGGGGGAACCCCGCAATGGTCAAAACATCCGAGGAGTTGCAAAAAATGTTGGAAAAAAATGCAACGTTGCTTTTAACTGTAAGCGGGAAACCGTTTTTGGCACATTTCCCGAGATCCGCTGTGGTTACACAAAAAAAAGGGTTGCCTTCCTAAACGGACGTCGCACAACGTTAGAAAAACTTATATAAGCTCGGGTAATATTTGAAAAACGAGCAAAAAATCTCAAATATTTTCTAAAAAAATTATTTTAAAATGCGGCAATTGTTAAAATTAAACAATAAATTAGAAAATCAATTATTTTTCAAACGATAAATCAGATGAGATATTAGTATCTTACGGAAGATTTACACTAATGAATTTCTTATTAAACTGCCAAAAACAATGAAATTAATAATTAGAAACGAGACCGATGTTAAAACAGACGCAGAGGGGTAGGCATTAATTATTTTTTTTTAATATTCCCGCCGCTAATCACTGCACAAAATTGAAAGCTTAATGGGCCGAAAAACAGGTGCGCACTAAACCTCGCAACTATTTACGCGTTTCTCATTGCGTACGAGAAACGCCCACTGCGTAAATTACCGGTAACTTCTTTACACGTTGCGATGCCGCGAGAGAGAGAGAGAGAGAGAGAGAACGAGAGAGCAGAGGAAAGGAACGAACGAGCGTAAAAAGGCGGAGAGGAATGAAAATGAGCAAATGAAATTGATTAATCTCGTTGAGAAAAAATAAGAGGTAATTGTACCGAAAATGAAACTGACAAATCCCAAAATGAGATAAATAAATTTCACCCAGAGTAATACGTCAATGAGTCAGCGTCGATTCTTTTTTAGTGGTTATATTTACATTTCTGGTGATTAACGGATCTTGAGAGTATTATTCAAATATCATAAATCAATATTTTTCTCTAAATTAAATTGTGCGTGGATATGAATAAACAGATTGATTATTTAATGATATTCATAAAGTACTTAAAGTTACATTACCGGCAATGATAAAATAGTTAGAGCTAACTAAATAAAATTTAATATATCCGTCAGTTTCTTACCGGCGGAGCTTCAGTCATTTTTAAACAAACTTTATAATTTCTAACGCGAATCCAATGCTATGAAAACAAAATTAGCCAGCCGGCCGGCAAAAAGGCTCGAAAGCCAAGGTGGCACCGTCGGAGAAATATCATTTGAAACGGCATAATTTCGCATTCGCCTTTCGCAGCGCTCGGCGAAATCAATGTTAAATTAAGCCATCGCCGGGATCAAACGAAGCGACGAATAAGTCGAGAATGATTGCGTGATTGATGGGAGAAAAGACAGGCGGGGCATCATTCGAGCTCGCAGCTCCTGCGACGTCATTAAGGTCAATTCGCGAGGCCGCCGCCACCGTCGTCGCGTCGGGAGTCGCGCGCGTTTTCAATCGCGAAACTCATCAGGCCCACACAATTTTCAGTAATTTAATTAAAAACCCCCCCGACTCGCGAACGCGCGCCGCGCATCGGTAATGCGCAGTTTTTTGCGCCGCGCAACCTCTCGGAGAGGTACGAGGAGGAGAAGAAGTGTGGTCGCGCGCAAATTACGCCGCCGCCGCCGCGCGCGCGGGAAAATTAGAAATTTCGCAAATATTATTGTAATGACTCGGCGGAATTTCTCCTTAGGGGTGTCGACCGCAGAAATCATTAAAATAAATTATGGAGAACGAGAATGGCCGATTCTTTTTTCCTTCTCTCTTTGAGGAAATTAAAAAACAAACAAACAGGTTGATGAGCGAGGTATACACGTCGTAAAGCATCGCCGAGTTTGACGATGGTATTTTAATTAAAAATAGTTTCGTGGCTCCGCGGAAATTATTTTCGGACGCGAACGCAACGACCGTTTCTCGCCGTTAAAGAGCGTGCAATTAGTCAAATTCGAAATTACGTTTATTGCGAAAATAACGAAATTTTGATCCAGAGCCTGGCTCCCCGAGCTGTAAAAATCTCGTAAAATATTAATAGCGAGCGGCTTCAAAGCCCCATAAAACGCAAACGGAAACGTTTAATTTCCCGGCCGAGAGGAGGCATAAAATATGAAAGCCCACCGCCTAAGACTGGAATCAAGCTTTGCGCGATCCTTTGTCTTACCTCGAAGGAGTTAAGATCGCGTCAGTATAATCTAGCCGGGGCGAGCGAGTCCTAATGAACTCGGTGTGGTCGCGCCAAGCGCGAGATAACAATCAAGCTCTCGTTGTAGCTCTCTGCTCCTTGCAAAAAAACAAAAAATAATAAAATTAAATCAACTCCCCCCCCCCCTTGCCTTCTCCCTCGTAAACCAGCGTCCGCGCTTCCTAGAAGTGCCTCTTCGGCCCGAAATCTTCTCGAGGCCAAGTGCTCCAATAAACCTCGAAACGGGATCGAAAAATGGAAAAATGGATGGCGTCGGAGGGAAAAAATCGTATATTTCTCGAGGGAAAAAGCAGAAAAAACACAAAGAACGCGCTCGTCTAAAGTGTAACACTCGGGGACGCACCGCCGACGGGGGCCGCTCTCTCGTAAATTATGCGAGAGAGACCCCGACAATGACCGCCGATTTAAAGTGTAACAGTTAGAGAAACGGATCGCGGGCCCGACGGTTGTAAATTAAGGCCTCGCTAAAAACGGAGCAGCACGTTTTACGGGGCCCGGAAAAACGAGGGCAGAGGCCGAAGAAAACGAGAGCGACCGCTGTGGAAAAAGTCGTAAACAACGGGCGACGGACCGTTTTTGTCTAACTGTAACGGAGGACCCAAAAAGCAAAGGGTTGAGGGAGGGGGGGCAGTAAACTAATTTTCGGAGAAAATTTACAACTGGGAGACGGACTGCCACGAGCCATATTCAGGGCCTTACGCAACAGCGGTAAAAATATGGTCACGTCTAGTTTTTGCCAAACAAATCGTTTGCTCCGACTTTGGTGAATGAATGACGCTTCAGTGACGCTTCAGATTCTTCTCTTTTTGGGAGCAGGTTTTAAGAAGGCGTTTTTACTTTCTCTGGCAAAGAAATTTTTTGTAAACATTGCTGTAAATTTCAAAATTAAAACGGTAAAAGATGAATTAACAACATTTTCTACTGTTTGGCCTAACTTCTTTACGTTATACTTATTTAATTCGAGTATAAAATAAATAAAATTAAAAATAATAAGCTGCAACTCCATTTAAAAAAAATGAATTGTTTATTTAAATAATTAGTTTTTAATATTGGCTTCATTTTTTCATTTTTTTTTTTTATATGTGTTTGTGTTCAAAATCCAACGCGCTTCGCGCGTACTATTTTCTTTTTTTGAGATTACTATTTTTCCGCCAATCAGATCACGAATAAACTGACTTCACTTTC
>UCOM01003909.1:0-14963 GCA_900474385.1 Ormyrus pomaceus
GGGGGGTGTGGGGGGGGGGGGGGAGGGGACGGAACGCGGCGAGGGGAGGGGAGAGAGAGGCAGGGGAGAAAAAATATCGTACCGCAGGAAACGAGAGACAGACGGAGCGGGAATACATAAGTTTATATTTTTACTTGGGGAAAAATGGTTGTAATAATGTTTTTTCATAAAAACGAAACTATCAATAAAACCGCGAGTCCGCGCCTCGCGGGCGGCTCCGGCTACGTTATTTTTCTAGAGTAAATGATATATTTCAAATGAGAAGAAACAATTTTAAAAAAGGAGAGAAGAGCTAAATAACGTAAATTTGTCGTTGCCGCGAATTATGGCGAAACGTGCTGGCGTATGGAGTCGTTCGAGAAATGGTACAAAAGAAGACAAAGTTCAGCCTCTCGACTGGAACTGGCAAAGTCATACAAGTCGGTTTGCGAAGATTTTCTTTTTTTTCCAATGCAAAATCTGAAATCGGGACAGGTATAAACTTGCGTTACAAATAAAAAAAAAAAGAAAAAGAAGAAAAAAAACAGTTTTTTACCAGCGAGCCATGCAAGTGTCAGTTTTGAAGAATTGCCAGCTCTGGTGCGCGAACTATTCTTTTTTGCCACTCGCGAAGAACACTGACTAGTCAGCATGATTGCACACCTTAACTTTCATTTTCTCTCGCGACGTAGCGGTAAAGTAATATTTTTACATTTGTTATACATATCTCGAATTCGAATCTTATTGCCTTTTGTATACGAGCAATCGAGGGTGCATCGAGCGCATTATACCATCGCTTTATTCTTCTTTTGTCGATATACAAAACATTGTTGAGACGTTTGCTAACGATATTATATAAAAAAAAAAAAAAAAAATATTAACGCGTATAGAATTTTTTAAGGAGCTTATTCAAGCGGGATCGAAAACATTTTCAGACTAAAATATTACCGTAGAGAACCGGATGCTCCATCCACGTTTCGTCGTAAGAAACATTATAAGAAAAAAAAAATGAATAATAAAAGAAAGCAAACATAAAAGGAAAGCGAACGGATAGTTCTTGTAGCGGGAGTTGGAAAGGAAATTCAGCGCATGCAGACGGGGAAGAATGGAGAGCCAACGAAAGGAAGCTGCGGAAAAAGGGGTGCAATTTGAGGCGAGTAAAAGAGAGCGCGAGAGAGAGAGCGAGAGAGAGAGAGAGAGAGAGCGAGAGCGAGAGTGAGAGATGTGTGTGATGCCGTATGTGTGATGTTACGTGTATGTAAATCATGTTACGTGTAATGTCATGTATCCTAAGATTAGAACACGGCATTCTACGCAGGCAATGGCGTGCACATACATTACAAGTGGAATGTATTACATGTATCGAGTTACCCCTAAATACAGCCATTTTATAATGGAAATTTGTTGTTATGCTTTCATTTCACCTAACGATCCTTTACTGTCCTTTACTTTTACGAGTGAATTATTATTTGTGAAATATCTACTGATCTTTACAAAGCCTGTGGCATTTAACTGTGCATCGGCTCATGCATAAAGCTTACGCTTATGTTTATCATATATTTAAGCAAAACATGTTAAATTAATTTATCATACTTTACTATATTTAATTTTTTTTATTGTAGTGTACTAAATAGATTACATTTGATACGAAATTTTTAATGTTCTAAAATTATAAATAAATTTTAGTTTAATTTAAGTTAAATAAAAAGTACGATTTTATTTTAAAGAAAAATTTTTATTGTTATCATTAAAAAATTATAATTCATATATTTTACCACAGCCTATTATTGTTTGATTTTACAGAAAAAGTTTACAAAAGTGACATTACCATTGCTTATAATAGTTTGTTAGGATTTATAATTAAGAAACTTAAAATTTTTTATAATATTTTACATATTTTCTCTTTAATGTGCTAATATTGTAAAACTTAAACAATTCGTAATGTATAAATTTAGAATTTAATTCTAATACTAAGTAGTATTTATGCCCTTGAATAATTGGTTTTAATTATGGTAGTTTACGTTGAAAAAAATACCATTCTATTATAATATTATTTTTTTATTAATCGGTGTAAAAAACAATATAAAGATATACATTTTGAAAAGTCGAATAAATCCATGATTGAGAAAGTGTTTTCGAAATTGACAATTTCAAAAAAATAGAATTTCCACTATCCATCGACTTTAAATTGCATTTAAAATTAAAAACTGAAGTAAAAAGATAGAATAAGTTTTTTATTTATTAATTTTAAATTTAAAGTAATAAAAATTTGTATTTATTATCGCATAATTTTGCTGTTTATTCTTTTTACTAAAATATAAAAATTACATTTTCATATTAAATAAAATCATTTAAAGCTTAAATAGTGAATATCCTAAAATTTCATTTAAAATTTTTTTAATTATCATCATAAACAATAATTTGGTTCATAACATAGATAAATCGATTTTCTAAATTTAATCAAAAGTTAATTCGATACGTTTGGATATCAAATGGAATGCATTTCAAAATTGAAAACAAAAAGAATACATCCCTAAAAAGAGAAGGCTAAAACACCTATCCTCAAGCTGATGATTACACAATTACGTATTTTTTTTTAATTTGAAGAATCATTATTGATTCATTGAAACGATTATAGAGATTTCAAAACGATAGTACTTTTCGACACAAGGGAGAAAAAGTTGATTCTCGGAAGAGGGTGAATTTAGTGCCCGAGCCAAGCGAGGGTGATAATCGCCCTCGCCCGAGAATCATATTTCTCACATGTGTCGAACAAAATTTTTCGTTACAAGGGGCGTAAAAACGCTTTTAAAACATTCCAAAATGCGTAAAATCAAATTTTACGTACCCGTGTATCGAAAAATTATTTTTTGGAATTCATTATATTCAATAATTAATCAACTCACACAATCAGAGTAAAGTCTCGTGCATGAAGAAAAATGGGAAGCAACATATCAGTCAAACACATCTTAATTACACTTTTCTAACTTACAATTTCACAAACTACGCTTACAATATTATTAAAGCACACACGCTTTATTCTTGAAAATAATATTATAAATTTCTAAATAAAAAACAATGATCTTGGAATATTATTAAAAAATGGAATATAGTAAAATTGTTACTGACTGAGAAATTAAAGAAATATTTCAATAAATGTTTAAAAATATATTAATGCGTAAATTATTGTAAGCATATCTGTATTATTTATGAAATCGCCTTGACACATATAAAATAGTGTGTACAAAATCAATCTCTCTTCATCATACATACATTTCACACGTTCAGATTCACTTTTTTTTTATTTGACATAGTACTTATTAATTTTACAGCAAAACAGTAGACAAACTTTAAAAGCTTCATAAACAAAATAATTTTGAAAAAACACTCATATACAATTCATTGTAGTTGCCTTATATGATTTATACAATTTCTAGCACTGGTTGGAAGTTTTTAAAACTGTACCCAGAGTATTTTAGGTTGTCTCAAGTTCATAATTTCATCTCACTTTCTGTATCAAAATAAAGAAGACGACAAACGTTATTCTCAAGAGCAGTAGGTCGTTGACTGCAGCAGTGACTCCTCTGCTTTTTAAAATAATTTCCTTCTACGAGAACTTTTTTATAACTCGTCACGAAGTAACGTGTATCTATTTTTACTAGGAGCTAGTTTCTTAAACGTTGATTCTGGCGGTGATGTTGGTACTTTTCCTTGTGCTGCATCAATTTGAGGTACCTCGTTCGATTTATCTGGCCCATAATGGAACTCTCTATGAAGCTTTCCAGAGTAAAGATCTTGTAAGAATGCTTTCAATTTTCCAGGTATAAAAATGTCTTTAAAACTCGGGAACTGATACATGTGCCGAAAACTATCGATCGCTATTAGAGGTAAATCAGAGTTACTTTTACCCAAATGATGAAGAGGATGAGCAAATTTATGCCCATCAGCAGTGAGGAAATTGACGTTTTCTATAAATGAAATAAGATTTTATTATTAGAGTTTAAAATTAAAACATTTCTCTTAACCGAATTGGTAAAATGCTTTTTCAAAGAGAATTTCTTTTTTAAGATTAATTTCAAATTTTTAGTGCATGATTTAAAATTTAAATATTTTCTACGATTTTTGATAAATGTGAGCATGTAATATAACAGTTCGTAGTATTATTTTTAACACTTACAAGGAGAAGACACTTGGGTAATGGATTTTCTTGTAACTTTGGGATATGTTTTATATATAATATTAAAATATGAAGGAAGCCGCATACATTCGGCCTAACGCTCGATTTTTCAAAAGTTATGTGCTCTTTAAGCGAAAATCTAAGAAAAATCGATTTTTGTTTAATCACTTATAACTTCTCAACTATTAACGGTACAGTATTCTAAGTCTCGGCATTTGAAAGGTGAGATCAAATCATATCGATTAAAAAAGACATTAAAAAATCTTTATTTATTCAAAAGTTAGAGTCAAACAAAGAATGACCCTTAAAATAACATAAAAATTTACTCATGTAATTTTAGCATAATTTTATTGTAAATTTTTATTTAGTTATAACTTTTGAACAAATAAAGATTTTTGATCTCAAATTAATCGAAAATTCTGTTGGATATAATAAGCAGCAAGTGCAATTGTTTCAACAAGATTTTTTTCTAATTGTCTATAATTTATTACGTATATAGTTTATATTTTAGTAATTGAATTTAAAAGACAAAATAAAAAATTGCCCTCTTAAAAATTCAGTTTCAATCTTGTACGTATCTTTATTTTGCATAAAGTATAATTCAAAACATTTTTGATTTTACATTTTGTATTTTACGAGCCGGTTCTATTTATTAACTACAGAACGCTTCGCTATTTATAAGTAAGAGTCACTTGCGTATCCCCTTTAAATAGTAAACCAACTCTCAATATTTATAGCGTATAATTTTTTTCATTTTTAGCTTTAACGCTTTCAACAATCCTAAACACTACAATACAAGGTACATCGTTGTGATTAAAAATTTATTTCAAATAATTGTTTTCACTCAGACCAAAGTGCATTAACCTCGAAGAACTTTAAAGTTAAATATACTTAGAATAATGCAGTGTAAATCTTCCAAAGAAAAGTAAATATATAATTTAATGTTGAAGTTAAAAAATTGGTAAAAATTTTAAACATAGGCTCTGCACTTGCGCCTGATGATCATATACATGGAAGTTTTTTACAATAATTTAATGGTATACTTACAGCAATTACTCTCATCTGAACGATCATAACAATCAGGCTTTCCGTCGCAGTACAAACTGCCTCTGATACACTGACCATTGTTGCATATGAACTCGTCTGGTGCACAAGCTAAAAAATGAAAGTTTAATTATATTAGTTAGCTTTAATTTTGTGATCATAATAATTTATTCGCAATGTACAAGACACCACGTAAAAATACATCTGATTAATATTAGAAACTTTTGGATTATTATATAAGGTTTTATGATAAAAAAAAAGATTGCAAAACCGTATAACTTCGTTTTTTTAATCATCTAATGGAGGGATAAATTAATCTTCATAATTAACAATTGGACGTTCGGACTTAAAAACTGTCGAAAATAAAAAGCTGAGTTTTATAATCCTGATAATTGGAAAATCCGACATACGCGAGAGAATATTTACTCGTGTTCCCTTCCATGTATATATATACAGGGGAGCCAGCGAGTTTCACATCAATCAAAAATAGACAGATGAAGGGTTCTGCCTATAGCTTGTAGAAAGCCGATTATGAGATGACTTAGAAATTAAATTTTTTTTACAAATTAATACACACTGTGCGTATTCATTTTTCAACATATCCGCTTTCTATATAGATACGAAAGAGTTTTTATTGATAAAAATATAATATTTTACGTAAAAATAAAAAGACCAATTTCAATATTACTAATTTAGATGCATTAGATAGAATTAAGTAATTTAATTGGGATACACATTCATTTAACTGCAAATGGATTAAATTTAAATTTTAACATTTAAAATTTTTTTTGTTCAGCAATTTTTTAAGCGAAACACGATTCTGCAAATTAACATCATTTCGTGTACTACGTTATACTTTCAAATATTCGAAATGCTAAGTGAGGTAGATCAAATTACTATATTTAGAGCCTTTGAGGAGTAATTATTGAAAGCATCGTAAACATTGTTAATATTTGCGGTGTCTTGAATGCGGAATTTCATTCTCCCGGTAGAATTTAACGTAAATGATCGTTAAAGCTTTACTATCATATCGGGTTGACTAAACGAGCAAGTATGCTTTGATACGAGAAACTGCAATATAACGATACTACTTGACACCGGCCTGTCACGCATCACCTACAAACCAACAAATCCTACGGTACTAGAAATACCTCTTGACTTTTTAAAATTTGAATATCTTCCTGCTCTTGTTCTCTTCGCGTACATTTTCTAAAATCCCTTTGAAGATCAAATTTTAATCGTCCGTTTATATTATTTTCCAGCTCTCGAATTAAAGTCCTTCGGTTTGTAAATACTGCGACATTACACCGTGCGAGAAAATACCTTTGACAAAAAAAAAAAAAAAAAAAAACATATTCCGAAGAGATTTTTACTTAAAATTTAAATGCCACGCTGCTCCGAGTCCGCATTATGATGAAAAGTAACGAGATGTAAAATCAAGAATATTAGCACAACAAGAACCACGCATCAAATTGTTCCTAAAAGCCGACGCGGAAAAAGGCAAGCATCCCGGCTAAATCGTCCATGCAAGCTTCTAATGGACTGCACCACGCAAAAATATTGTCGACTACGAGATATCAGATTTTCCTCTCCTTACGCCTTTTACTTTCCATTCTCTACTTTCGTTACGTAGATCATAAATTTACCCCCTGCCTTTTTGCCCTTCCACGAGGCAGAGCTTTCTTGTGCGTTTCTTTTTAAAATAAATAACTTTAAAATATGCACTCAACGCACAGACGTGTATTCGATATATTAAGAATAATTTCACTAGATGCATTTCGTACGCTACTAAATTTCTATTTAATAAAATTTAGTTTTTATTTTTTTTTTATTTATTTATTTATTTTTTTTTTTTTTTAACAAAAAATACAATATTTTGAATTTAGACAAATATTTATTTTATGCAAAAATTCACTATTTAATGTACTGAAATGTTGATGGAATCTTACTATAGATAGTATAATACAGTACTTTAAAGTTCTAAACGAAACTTTTAAATTCACATTGAAAATCAAAGATCATTGAAATAATGTATTATAATTAAAAAAAAGATTAATATGCTTTTGGCCGAAACTGTTATAAAAGTAAATTTGAGTTTAATTTATCAAATGTATTGAAAGGAAAAATGTTTTCATCAAAACTGTGTACAGGCAAACAATTTCAGGAGATTAAATATCAATAATGATTTTATTTTCGGTACATTTTACACAATAAATTTTCATTTGGTAGAGTTTTGTGCGATGCCTCTTGAATGCATATAGATCAGCTGGGCACACAACTTAAATTCATATGGAATCAATCATTTTAATGTAGATGCTTCAATTAAATTTAACAGGTTATCAAATCTTTCGTTAGTGGCCTAACACGTTTACTCCATAAAATTATAAAAATAATTTAATAGTAATTAGGTTACCTGTAGATAGATAGCCACCATATTAGTTATGATGAATTATAACATTACGAATGAAAATATGTAATTCGTCAATAATAATATTAGAATCCCCCCAAAACTGATTCTAGTAAACTATCAATTGTAAAATAAAAGCTTCTTTCCTTTTTGTGATTATTTTTTGTAATATATTTTTAATTTTTACAATCTATTTCTGTGATTTATTTGATACCTTAAATTATCGAAAAGCTTCACTTTTTATTCTGAAAAACGCTAACGTAATAAAATATCAAAATAAACTTGTGAATCACATACTCAAAAAGATTTAAAAAATGTTTTTGAGAACTGCCTCGACGAGCTTCAGATACCTGCTAACAACAGACTACCCTCTGTTTAGTATATCTTTCAAGAGGATCGTACTGCATCTGCTTTATATTTAATCCTTTGTAAAATTTTATGAATATAGCATGATGAAATTTAATTAATCTTACAAATTACGAATTCGAATGCAGCGCAGTCTAGGTAGTTATTATTTTGTGTTTAATACTCTTTTTTTTATTTTAAGAAATTATACTAATTGTAAAAGTTAACTTTATTGCTTTCTGATAGAGTTTTCAGATCGTATATAAAGTTTTGTAGTTATATTGATACTTTTAATTTACTTCATTTTTCATAATTCTAACTAAATACGATAGGTAATTTCATTCCTTTCATTTAATAAACACCAAGCCAACAGTTTTTCTTAAAATAGTTTTCTTTTAACTATACATAATAATTCATTGAAATCTCAATGAACTTAGAAATAAACTGTATTTAAATATCTCTATGTTTAGCGGAGCATTCCAGATACTTGAATACTTATTTTATTTTGATGTTCTGTGCGACTGTAAATATACAGGGTTTTACGAAGAATTCCGATTTATCGGTTTTTTCAAATTTGTAATGACAAAAGGAGTAATGGCGTGTACAGCAGCTATCCTTTCGTATCGGCTAGTACATACTTGCACAGACGGGAAGTGGTACGTCATTGCTGGCTTGTACTTCCGGTTTGTAGTTGAATAGCTGCTTTGACCCGCCTTCAGCGGAATCAATAAATTAATATGTCGATATATCTAACTTGAATCGTAGAAAATTTCAAATTTTCTGCGCTCAATCCGTTTCTCTTATCTCCGAAATTTTCAAAATACATTTGGAAATTAAAAAACTATTTTGATAAATCTGAGGAGTTTAAACGATAAACCCGTAATAAATAATGTTTACTTGGAAGTGGTGGAATGAACGAATCGTTGATATACCTTTGTCGGAATAGCTAATAAAAAAGCTTTAAATAAACCGCTTAATTTCTGTCAGGACTGTGGAAGCAGAAATTAAGCGTATTTTTAACTCATTAATGCTTCGTACATGAAATGTATTCAAATCAAATAAAAAGTAATGTGAATGTTCAAAAAATGAAATATTACATATCTTCGCTTTCAACAACTTACCAGAAAATTCCTTTTTCTCGTCTATTGATATAGTAATCAGAATTACATTACACCTGTTATTACGCTGTGACATCACAATTACATCCTGTAATTGTTTTCATCCATTAAAATTCAAATAATCTCTGTCCAAGCTTTCAGTATTTGCAACAACACTCTTTTAATAAATTAATCGGACTATTTTATGTATCAAAAAGGGAATGCAAAAGTAAACTCCCTTAACAAAAGATGTTTTTTTATTAAACACGCTTTCATTGTAAAAAAAAGGAATATACAGATATTGCATAATATTTTATTTAATATACATGACAAAACTTTTATTAAAAAAAAAACATTTCACAGTCCTAAGCATCGAATGAGACGCATCAGTTTTGACTTTTAAAAAAACGATACAAACGGCAACATTCGCGATCAGCAGGACGTCGCAAAATGCAATTACGCATGCAGTTCCCGAGAATCCTGGAGTAAATATATTATACACGGCTCGACGTAGGCTGATTCGATTTTGGAGCGTCTATACCTCCATCAGTATTAGAAGCAAGCGCCACTGAGGATTCCCGCAATGCTTGTACTAAACGGCGGAGGCACGAGAGCCCCAATATCGAATATCTACGATAACAAGTCGGACATGTTATTCTTCGGCAATACTGGAGCTCTCTTTGTGGCAAACGATCTCTAAATGATTACACGCTGGCAGTCAAGGAAATCTTTACTTCTGTTATTTTTAATTCGGCAATCGCTTCTATATTATTTATTAAATGTTTATTCAAATATAAATACTATGATATTTTTTATTTCTAATACTGCGATAAAATAATTTTGGAAAAAATATGTTATAACACGCTGAGCAAGACGAACCGTATTACATTTCTTATACGGGTTCTGTGTTCTTCGAAATAAACTCTATTAATAATCTACACCATTGTGCTCTATATTTTTAGATAGAACTGATCGACCATACAAAAAATACCTACCAGGAACCATAGACTTTTAATTAAAATATTTTCGTTTCGAATTCATTTTAGTGCTGCATATTTATTCTTACACGTATTTTCATTTTATTTTTAAGTTTTTTTTTATAAATTTTCCTGAAATTATAAATAATTCTACAATAATTCATATTTAAATACAGAAGCTCTCTTTGGTCCGTTGTTATGTTTAGATATCTCGTCACTTTGTTTATGCTGAATTATAATATCTGATATCATAATTTTTCTTTGTCATATAAATATTGAGATTCAAGTAGCGGAGCTACTTCATGGCTTATCTGCACGAAGCAAGAATATGAGCGAATTACGAATCTACGTTTACTCTCATTATAATAAAAATAGAAAGAAATTATTAGTACTCTAAATTTTTCTTTACAAAAAAACCATTGTATTTATTAATTAAATTGACAATTATCCGTTCATTTTTTAATTTAATTTTCGATTTAACCAAGTTATAATTGATTACTTAAAGTAAATGTAATTGTACTCATCAGTTTAAAGCGTTTTTAAAATGAACAGATAAAATCAATATTTTATCTTCCTGCTATAAATAAATAAATAAATTAAATAAATAAATTATTTAGTATTTAATGTAAATTATAATAGGACAAGAGTTTGCTTGAAAAATTTATGGATACAAAGATTTATTATTCACCGCAGGAAATTCATGCATCAGAAGACAAAGGAAGGCTTTAAGTTATAATTTTTAATTATGTAAATAAAATTGTAATATTATGCTCGATACCAATAAAAGATCGATAAAAGATCACCAAATTATTGAATAATAATTAAAAACAACATTCAAGTCATCATATATAACAATAAATATGCAGTAAAAATGGTTCTATCACATTGACATATTTATGCTAGTTACCCACGTAAGCAGGAAATGTAAATTATTTATTACAAATATAAAACAATTTCTTCGATCGTTTAAATTTACCTAATACCTAAAAGAAAGTCGGTCTACGTTGCCACAGTTAAATTAAATGTATTTATAACTAAAATCACACGCGATGTAACATGTATAAAAATTCGTAAATGCACGCTTCGTACGCGATGTACATTTCCAAATATCCCAAGTGTGGGTACGCGGGAATATAGGGAAATATCAATTTTCGCGTAAGCCTTCATTATTTGGTCCACTGCTAGGGTGACCATCAAACTTGAAATTGATTGAAAGTAAAATCGATTTCACTTTCCGCGAAATTTTTACTTCGCCGGAAACTCCTTGCAACTTTAAACTGAATATTAATATTCATACACGTAAAATGGGATTTATTAATCTGACAAATTTTCGATAATGAAGAATTATTTAAAAGTTTCGTTCGTAAATTAAATTCTTTCTATTATCGAGCGAACGAATGCCGACATATAAAACTTGAATTTACTAGCCATTAATTAAGCAATCCAGCTAATTTCGCATGCATTGTAATTCAAAATTAGCTTCGACAGAACACTTAACGTTTGCAAACTTTTATTTCCGTCAGCATCGACGATGCTAATAGCGCGGTGCGCCGCGCACTGCAGGTAAAAAATTTACGTAATCGCAAAGATGTTCAATTTATACAAAACGGTAGCTCGAATAGTAATTGTCTCTTATGATATATATATTTACCTCTATCGTCGTGCGTTCGCCTGTAAGCATAAATTTCATTGACGAGGTTCGCAAAAAGTGCGATCGCTAACAAAGCCACCCCTGGATACCTCATCTTGACTTTGCCAAATCTGTGGATTCACGTGGAAAAAAGAGTATAATGAGGACTGAATTTCATTTATCTGGCGCATCGTAATGTTCAAGCCTATTTTACGGAGGCGCATCGGTATCTGCATGATTCTAATTATACAATGGAAAATAAGAATTAGATAAGCTATTTTTGAAATACTAACGCGGATACAAATAGCCGATTTTATCTTAGACTTCGGGGAAGGCACGTACTGGTATTCAGATCGTTGTATTTTATAAAAGCAGATGCAATGAACTTCAACTGCCTCTTGGTAAATGTATTCGAGCTCTCGAAATAGTTTAAAAGGCTTTTTAAATAATTACAGTTACTGGTGCATATTGCTTCGCGTATGCAATATTTATTTGCAGAATAATGCAATTTCCGAAGGACAAGCAGCTGCAAACCAATCAGGCTCACTGACTTATCTCTTTCACAGAATTCTGCACAAAGTGAAAACCAATGATGGCTTTGGGTTGCTCAAAGTTTCGAGGAGCTGAGAATAGTATTTCCTTACATGCAGATAAATGACTGCGCTCACGCGAACTTCCCCCCGCGGCCCGACTAACTGGATGTGGAATAAGAAATTAATATACCGTAAAAATCCGACTAAAGGCAATCCCGCGGAAAGAGAGGCATGTCGTACGAACGTCGGAACCGAGACTATAAAAGTAATTGATTTAGCTTCTTAACCAAACGAATTTTGCGGGATCGATCGCGGCTCTTAGAAAAATAAAACTGGCCCGGCAGTGCTTGCATTGATCAAATCTCTGAAATTCGGGCAGCCGCGAACACGTGTTTTCCGGCTCGTATAATTAAGACCATACAGATATTCGTCGGCGATATAATGAAGCGGGAGAGGGGCTTTTATCGCGCGGGAGTCGACGGCAAGGAAAATGCGGCGCGGGCCTCCTTTTTCGAGCCGTCCGGTCGGGTAATGGGCGGGAATAACTCTTTTATTTGAATTTAGCGCAAACGTTTAAAAGCCCTTTCAGCCCCGGGGGCGTAAATGCAGAGAGCGAGAAGCCGAAGAATTAAGCCTTTGTATCCGCGCGCGCTCCGCCGCGCTATAAGGCGTTAACAAAAACAAAATAATACCGGCTGCCTGCTGCTGCTGCTGCTGCTGCTGCTGCTGCTGCTGCTGCTGCTGGCCCGCGACAACAATGTGCAATCTATCCCCTTGTGCGCGCGGGGGAGAGTCCGCAGGTTCCGAATGATTTTCAATTGTTTTTGCCTTCCCGGAGAAAGAAGGCTTTCGCGGACGGGGAACAGAGTGTCCCATTGTGTCGGGAGGCGCGGGGATTTTCCTTGCCGCGGCTTCTTACAAGTAGACGAGAGAGGGAGAGAGAGAGAGAGAGTAAAAGAAGGCTGGCTTTTACCTTGAGAGAGGAGGATCGCTGGTGCTCCGGGCGCGGACTATTTGAAAAAGTTAGGCCGAGCGGACGAGCGACGAGCTCCGTTCATTTTCAGTGTATAGGTATGCGTGGTATCAGCAGGTGGAGGAGCGCAACACCCGCGTAAAAAGCTCGCTGGCCGCCTTCGTGAATAAAGTGTCTATGTCGCGCGGGGCCCGCCGCAGGCCGGACTGGTGAACTGTGGCGGTGACGCCGCTGAGCCGAGCACTGAACCGACTGTATCACCCCACCTTGCCGCTGTCAACGGACCAGCAGCAGCAGCAGCAGCAGCAGCAGCAGCAGGAGCAGCGTGGGAGGCGGCGGCGCGGCGCTGGTGCCTCCTTTATTTTTATTTCCCCCGCCGCGGCCTTTTTCGAAAGAGAGCGCCTCTCTCTCTCTCTCTCTCTCTCCGCGGCAATTAAGCCCTTTCCTCCCGCATCGGCGCCGATTTAGGATTTATATTCAGACTGTGCTCGTGGCCGCGTGTGCGCGCTTGCTCTCGGCGCAATTACTTTGGAGCCGCGCTCAACGTTTTTTCCCTCCCCGCTTGCGAGCGGGTTAACGAGCGAGCGAGCTGTGCGCGCCGCGTTCTCCAGAAGCAGCGGCGAGTTGCCGCGCGCTCCTCTCGGGGCTCGCGCATGCTCCCCGCGACGCAGCGCGACTCGACGCTCGCCGCGGGAGAGCATGGACGCGCGCGACTCGCCAAAAATGAATAATCGCGCTGGTATATAATTGACACGCGCGCGCGCCCGCGCCTCCCGCTCTCGCGTAATTAACTCGAAAAACAGTTTAGCTTTCGGGCGCGACTTTGCGGGAATTTTAATGAGGACCGCCGCCGAATGGGGAGGGCCTATAATTCGGTTATCGGAGAGTTAATACGCGGGAGCGCGGAAAAAATCCGGCGAGCGCCGGTATTTTCGGCCGCGGGAGATTCCTCTGGCCGACTCGCGCGGCTAATGAAAAAGCTTTTAATATTTGCCTCCTTACGACGCGCTTTACGTTTCGTATACATATATATTGCCGAGCGCGCGGGCAATTTAGCGCTATCTGGCTAATTCAATAAACTCCGAGTTCAATAAAGTATTAAAGGAGCGCAATTTGCGATAATACCGCCGCGGTTATATACGTAATCGTTATTAATTATATATCTTTAGCTTTTCGCGCGACTCGTAAAAATTTATCGCTCTACCTGTCACTTTTCATTCCGTTACTCGTAAACTAACTCTCACCCCCCTCTTGTGAAGCTGTGGATGTGTCGATTTAGGATTTTTTAGAAAAAAAAGAAACTCTCAGCAGCAGCTTTTAAAAATAATTTCATTCCCGCCCCTCAGTTTTAATGTCCCGCAATTTACTTACCGGTGCAGAAGTAAAACAAAAGCGCCGATTAATGTACGAAAATAAATGAGACGATTTCGGTTAATATTGTAAAAAAAATGAATCGATATTTAGCCTTTATTTATCTTCGGCTCTCTCTCTCTCTCTCTCTCTTTCTCTCTCGTGCACTTCCAACATTGCGTAATGCCGGCACAGATATGAAACATTTTCAATTAATACATTAACGTCCGAGAGTCGTTTAAATAATACGTTCGATTCTACAATAATAGCACCGAGAGGATCGCGAGAGCTTTCAAGATGATTATTTCTCCGTATATACAATATAACGGTCGAAAAAATCAACAATTAAAAGCCGCGCCGAGGTCCGAGCAGCGAAAATAGGGCTAATACGAGCTAATTGCCGGGGAAAAAGAGGAGTATCGCGAGCACCAACTTCCCCCCCCCCCCCCCC
>UCOM01003910.1:0-14979 GCA_900474385.1 Ormyrus pomaceus
CGGGTGCAGAAACCGCATAACCTATGCGGTTTTTGCACCCGATCTATTGGAATTTATAGGATCTTTGCAACCGGGTAGTTTTCTCACTAAATCAAAACTACTTTTTCAATAAATAATTAGGACGCCTAATGAACAAAGCCATTATACTTTCGTTCCCAAAGAAAACTGTCAGTTGAACCTCATTATTTCTATAAAGTATATTGATTACTTACTCCCAAAAACAAAGAACTGCGTCGTTCCCAGAAATACTTTCTGTTTCCGATGAAGTAACCTACATGTAATTTGCACTTGTTAACTATAATCCGGTGTTATACTTGACATTGATGCAGGTCAGACCATAAGAAAGATGAAGATGTTTGAAGATTGTAATTTTCAATTTTAAGGGTACTAATACCTCATTATTTTTAATGAATGTTAATACACGTTTCTTATACTTATAGAGTTGTCAGGATTTAAACTGAAAGAGAAAATATTCCCGAGAAGTCCGTATACCTTTTTGTTCCTCAATCGAAAACTCAATTCCACGATTTAGCTACCGCAGGAAAGTTTCGCTTCCCAGGCAGTAATGACGAATAATTGCATATTTTGAAAATATTATTATCCCAACGAAAACTCGAAACAATAAACCTGTCTGGAAGCCCCACTCCTCATTTGAATTCGCTTCTTACTTGCGACGACTATCAAACGACATCGTTCCAAGCTTGCTCATTCAGCGCCTTCATCCCACAGCCCGGGAAACGAGCGTCATTGTTTCGGTCACAGTCCGTCTCCTGTGTCTCCGCGTAGGCCTCTCTCCTGCCTATCTGATGGCCGGCTCCGCAATTAGGAGACGAAAAAGGGTTATTGCGCTTGCGCGCACACCTGACGGTCATACGAATGCCCGCGATTCCGCGGAGTTTCTATATGTACATCTGCGACGCGCGGACGGAATCGCGAGCGGCGATCTTGGACACGCGCCGGGCGACTGGCTGTATCATGACCGGACGATGAATCAAGGTCGGAAAAATTCGATTAAGCGCGCTTGACAAATTTTCGCGAGATGACCGATAGCGGCTGAGGAATCGTCGCCTTTGGCTTTTATGATTTGCTGCCGCGAACTCGGCAGTCTAGGGGGGGAGATAGGGTTCATGCGCGGTTAATTAGAATAAAATGTAGATTCGAGCGATGCAGAAAAATTTTAATGGAGTTATAATTCATGCTTTTTATTTATGTATTACGTGCAGTTACACAAAAAGATTGCGATGTTAGTTATAATGTTTTCATTGCTGCCGGTGCTGTAAGTAGAAACTTTATATGGTGTAACTATATTAATAATACTTGGTAGTTTAAAAACGTGCACAACAGGGTTCGATCTGATAATTGAAAGTTAATTAATATAATTGCGGAAAATAGTGGATTCTTTGAAATTTAGAACGGGAAAGCCGGTTTATTAATTAAAAAATTTTTCAATTAGGTTTTGCAACGAAAAACTAATAACTTTCTTGAACTGTATTGTATCGTCATTATAGTTAGAAAAAAAAATGTTTAGATAAAAAACTAATTTTCATTGAGAATACAGCGCTCCTTTATACTGTAACCTACTTTAACAGGGAATTCGCACGTAGGAATTAATTGATAAATGACAGGTCGCCGTTAAGTAATACCAAATTTTTTCAATTTTTTACTCTTAATTCATATACTTAATGCTCTGATAAACGTAAATATTTATGTACGTGGGATCCATATTAATCGCAATAAATATAGAACTTTATATTATACGATAAATTAACTTCATTACGAATTTAAGTAGAGCAATGAATTAATGTGAATTATTTTGTATTCCTAATACATTCCTTAAAAAATATTTTTATCTTATTTACGCTTTTGAAAACTAAATTAATTGAATTAAAAATTAAAGTCAAAAATCAATAACCGCTAAAGATAAAACGTAAAATCGCGGTGAAACAGACTCAACTTTTTAGATTCAGTAACACAAATCATCAGTTCGAAACGTGGCGTATACAAATCAAGCAATTCAAGTCGGCGCGAGGCATCAAGAATTGAAAAAATGGACGAACGTCGAGCGAAAAAAGGGTTGGAGAATAAACGAGTAACCGCGGCGCGATAAAGCCGAGAAAATCGCCCAGGCAACACCCCCGCAGCAGCCCCGACATCCTTTGTTTCGCCTCTCCCTCTTATCTCCGCTCGATCCGTCTCCATCTATTCGCTTATCTCTGCCGTTGACGAGAAAATACGGCTGCAGCCGTTAACCTAGAATATATCCTCTCCTCCTCCCGGCTGTGTACTTGGCACGTTTATTCGACAATAGCGGATCTTTTTGCCTTTCTCTGCCAGCTTCGGTTAATTGATACACGAGTAAAAATCGTATGATTTTGCGGAGAGGTGCTTGAGAAAAGAGAAGTGTGGCGTTTTAGCTCTATAAATGCGCTTAATTCGATGTTGCGCTCCGTTAGTGTGGGGATGACAATGAGAGTTTTGGGTCTCAGCAAGATTTCTGGGAGTACTTGGGATTCGTACAGGTATTTAGATAACAGATCTCAGTGGCTTGTTATTGTTAGGCCGATATGGAAATTCGTGAAGATTTTGAGAAGTTTTTTTAACTGTGTCAAGGTTTATTATTCGTCCTCATTCAGTTGTCATGTCTTTATTATATAACAGTTTGAAAAATCTTTTAAGTATTCATTTTTAAAAGAATACTTTTTAGTAACTATCTAAACATTTGGAGGCAGATAAATTTTATTTTGTGAGAGAAAGGTTTATAAAAAATTGTAAATTATAAAAACTGTTTATGATTTCTTCACATTGTAACAATTGGATTTTTTACAATGACTGTTTTTGGGTGGTGCATTTACTTCTCAGTTCAAGTCTGCCGTTTCTCTAAAGTATACACGAGTAAATTTTTTTAGCTTTAAGCAATTTACATACAAAATAAACTTATGTTTTCTTATTACGGCTCATAGTTATGTGTGTCAAAAATTTACATTTATCTGTAGTTGGACAAATCTATATTCTTTCAAAACACCGCGTTGCTTTACTTTTACTTTCTCAATTATATTTCGATTCTAATTTTTCGTTAATTTTTCACAAAAAAATATTTCTCGCTTATGACAATGTTTCAAAATTTTGAATTCCAAATTTTTTCAACTGCAAACTTGTTTTACGTACTACTGTCCTTACTGTACTGTACTTACTGTCATCTGAGATCGATTGCGATATGATATGTAATTTCAATCATCTGCGATCGAGAAAAATTCCAAGTTCTTTTTAAATAATAATAATAACATTTCTGATTTCAATAATTTTTCCAAAGACGAAGTTGCTGACAGCATTCTCCCAATAAAAACACGTTCACTCTACATTCCAAAGAAAAATGAGCTCCTCCTCGAATTAATAAAACACTCTCTTCACCTACTTCTCAACTCTCCTTCACACGCAAAACCGAGCAAACAAAGAGGGAAAAAAAGTCGACATTCCTTAAAAAGCACGACGTAAACGTAGAAAGTCATGCGTATAATGCCCGACAAATCGGCTGCGGCAGAAAAAAAGCACAATTTACACAGCGCCGAGAGAAAGGAAGCGAGGTTCCCGGCTTATAGGAGAGGGTGTGCCATCATCTGCGCGGCGTTTACTCTTTAATACTGTTCTTAATTTCCGCGGGATGTAATTTTTCTGGAGCCCAGCTCGCCGAGCGCCTTTACAGTTAGCCGAGAGGCTTTTCTCCTCGGCGACTTTTTACGGGCACCGGTATTGTGCGGTTTCGACGAGAACCGAACTCCCGGGACAGACCGAATGACGGCGGGCTTTTCTGTTTCGCGCGCCGAGCCCGTTCCCGGTGGATGTTTTTTTTTCGCGGAAAGTCAGTGTGCCGGCGCTCGACAATTAAGAGGAATCAAAATTGAAAAATCTGGGTTTACGGGCGGTTAGCTGCGGCGTCTGGTGAAACTGAGGAAGTGGTATGAATTGAGTGAAATTTAGCAAGGCGGGGCACGGAAGATTTTTTCCTCGTGATTCTTCTAATTGTTAATTTATTAAAGACAAAGAGTAATATTATTTAGAGACAAATTACTTGGAAAATAGAGTCATGGGTCGATATAGACAATGAATCCCTTTCTTTCATTTTAATTGTATTGCATCGATAACACAGATGAAAGAAAAATTAATTGGGTGTTGCATCGGTGGTACACGAGTGAGACTCGTTAAGTAACTGGTTAGAGACTATTAATTAACGAGGTAATCTTAGAACAATGGCCAAAAATGGTGAAAGATCAAACGATTTACTCTCGCATACGATTATAAGCCAAAAATAAGAGTCATGCACAGCGTTTAATTTTTCATAAAATGACTTCCATTTTTTTTTTTTTTTTTTGTTCTGAATTTTGTAAGGAAATTAAGACATCAGATAATTGAAGTATTTTAATCTGCACCGTCACTTGGAACTAATAAGGTTAATCACAAGTTTATGTATCTGCCCTATTTCAGTTTGTGGAAAGCACTAGTTTTTACTCTTTTTATTGCGTAAATTATATTAGTCACAGAGTCATAAAAGTATATATCCGTTTCTAATTAGAATTTATATATTTTAAAATATGAAGTTTACAAAACGAATGTAGGAGATAAAGAAAGATATTTTCTTATTTATTAAAGAGTTTCTGGTTATTTATGACTAAAAAGAATGTTGTCATTCTGGGTATTTAAAGTATTTATGAAAGTAATACAACTGAAGTTATTTACAACTTTTCAATATTATGCGATATCATGTAAAAATGTTTAACTATGTACCAAAATAATTTTCCTTTTAAATTGGGCATATAATACACGATCAGAAAACATTTAAACGTAAATGTTAAAAACTGAAAAATAATGTTTTTCACCTAATTTCCCAACTCGAAAGATAATATCTGGCACAAAAATGAAATGGCTTCCCGAGCAGCCTAATGAAAGCCCCAGTTTCTCGTTCCTGCTAAGCATCGACGATCCCATAAACTTCGGAAAAAAGTGTTTCCGAATGCATAATTCCGGATCTCTCACTGGCCAAACTCGCAAAATAGACGAATCAAAATATGCGAATGTTATTATATACCCTTCTCGCCCGATTTTTCACTCCGCTAACCCTATTCCTCGAAGGTGCGTACAACTCCTTTGCGGCTCGCTCGTAAACGCGGGCGGCTCTCGGTTTACGCAAATTGCGCAAGGCCAGGCACCTTTCGAAGTTGCGCCAAATAGTACAGAACCGCCGCCTGACTCTAAAGAACTCGCTCGCGCCTCTTTTTTTTTTTTTTTTTTTTTTAAATTAAGCGTCTCGTAACTGTAAGCGCGGAGAGGCGCCGCCGCGGTGCGCCTCTTTGTTAATTAAGGCCCAAACGCTTGCGGGACAGATGCGCGAGTTGACGCCGCGAGTTCGAGTTCCGCCTGGCGGAAGTGCACTTTACTGTTTCGGGGAACTCAATAATTGGGACGGATAAATTTTAATTGGGTTGCCGCGTGCTAATGGCTGGGCGACAATCTGCCCGTTTTTTATTTTGCTTGTAGCTGTAAAAATTGTGCGATTCAAGCTGTGTTATTAGTGCGCTGTTAATTGATGAAAGCTAATGACTTTATGCTCAAACGGGATTTCTTAGCAGAATCATCTCTGTTTTTTGTTCCAAAAAATCTTTGGTTTTGTTTTTAGAGAACATTGAAAAGTACAGAATTCATTTAATATCAAATTATTAATGATTGACACAATACCGCATTGTTTTAATAATGAAAATAATCTTTATGATAATGCAAAAATTTCAATTAATATATTTATGAATTTATATTTAGATTGTATAAAAACGTGATTTTCAACTTTCATAACAATTCAAAGATTAAAGTCTTCCTGTGACGTACGTGATATTTCCCAAAATAAACACAATGAAACTCTAAACAAACGTTTTCAAAAGAATTTTGTATGAGTAATAGTTTTTTCGATCTGCAAAACTATCTTAAATTCGATCATCCAATTGCGCTCTTTCAAATATTCCAAATTGCTTTTCAAACCATCTGCGCAGCAACTCGTTACTCGTCGGAAAATTGTGCAGATTTTTTGCAACTCGTCAACAAAATAGAAAAAAAGGGGCGCAGTCTGCACGATTGACTGAGTCCCAACGGTTTAAGAGCCGACCGGCACAAAAAGATAAATAGCGTAAGAATAGCATCCGCGCTTCTCATTAGACTATGAACAATCGGCCGATGCTCGACTAAACTTCCGCTCGATCTTTTCCGGTGCGGCATCTGCATTTCGCGGCACGAAAATCGAGCGGTTTGTCCCCTCGGTGCCATTGTGGAGAGCGGCATTAAATGGAAATAAAAGCCCAGATGATTACCGAGATAACCGAAGCTGTAACTTCCTAGGAGCTCGGCGTGCACTATAAAGTGTTCTTTCTTTTTCATGCGGCGTTATTATTGAGGTATTTAAGAATGATTGATCAATAAAAAATAGTTAATCGCGAAAAGTCATTAGGATTTTCTCCTTTATTTTGGTCTACTTTATAAGAGATGACACAGATATTATGCGCAACAGGAATTCTTTTATAAAACGCAGTGACCCAGATATTTTGTAAACTCTAAATTTTCCACATAATATTTGTAAATGTCGTATAATTTCTACATTGTCTTTACGATTCAGCGAGATTAAACGCAACAATTTTTTTCTTGGCTACTTTATTTTTAAGTACTTCAACTTTCCAAGCCTTATTTAAATAATGGTACTCGAATCGCTGTGAGTAACTTTGAAGTATATTAGATGCAGCTGCAATTCGTCACTTATTTTTTTCTAAAATAATGAGCGATTTAAAAAATGTATAGCAAACAAGAGGATAAAAGCACAAAACGCATCGCAGAATTTCATTATTATACGAAAGAAAAATTCTTTAGTTCTAAAATTTATTCCCAACTACCGGCGATTGCTTTACGGCGTATAAATAACCGGCAGCAATGCAAGACATTTCCTCGCGATAAACAAATTCCTTCCTAAGACTACAATAAGTCTCGTTCGTCCAGCCATTCTTCAAGGAATTTCTGCAGAGTCTTGCCGGGGCCGTCAGTCGTAAAGCGCAGGACACATTTCCGTTTTTCAATATTTTACGTCTTCAGCTCGCCGCGCGGCCCGCCATTCAATTTTCATCTCGCGGCTCTCGGAACGCGCTCCATTTGTTATCAGGATCGCGTCGTCTATCGGTCTACATAGCCGAGAGCGGCGGCGCGCTCTTCGTTTCGAGTTTTACGCGGCGCTGTTCCATTTCTCCGCTTCCCCCCATTGTTTCTTCCGCCGCCGCCGCCGACGAGTAATTCGTAAAGCGGCGAGCAAATGAATCGTGACAAGAGTTGAAATTCGCCGTACGCTACGTAGGTATCGAGTGTGAAATCGTTCCGTGCTGACGGGAGACTCGATGATTGAGTTCTTCGTCGGACGGTTTTACGGGGTTTTGAGGATTTCCCTCGGATGGGAGAGTTTTGTTTTTGAATAATGCTTTTCCAGGTGCCGAGTTTTTCGATTTTATGTTCTGCGGGCTGCTGGATTTGAATTGATAATTTTTAGAAACTGGGTTACTTGCATTTTATTGTACCCTTTAAAATTGTTGCTTTTACTGCCACATAGTATTTTCTTCGCGATTCAGTCAACTCGGTTTATAAAAAGAAATTATTCTAATTACTTAAAACATGCTTGCAAATAAAGCAAAATTTGGTGAGCCAGTAACTTATCATTGCTGCACTTTTTTACTTCTACATATTTTACAGACTTTCCTTTCGAGCTTCCTTTACTTCATTTTAAGCCATAAACCGAAAGGCGAAAGTTCAGTACAGACTAATATTCTTACCCACATATATGTGCAGTTTGCAGTATTGTTTTTACGTGCACGTGCGTTCATTCATTTTTCCCGTAAAGTTTTTCATTCAACAAAACTAATTTAAGACTAATTCCAATTGTCTGCATTACTTTTATGCAAGACGAATTAAATCGCAATAAAAGCTATAGTTACCTTACTCTGAAAATTTTTATTCGGTCTGCGCGCTCGGTGAGAATGAGTTTTTTTTTACGTTTCGCGGGAAAAACTAAGCGTAATAGCCCGCATAAAAATCGCGATTACCGTCCTGCTTTAATTACCGAAGCAAATAAACGCCAATTGCCGCATCATAACGCGCGCGGAACCATAAGGAACTCGCGTTCCCGGGCCGCAAAAATCCGGCGAAACCGGCAAGAAAGTATATACCGCGAAATATCCCCAACTTTCTTCTGCGTGCAGCTAAAAAGCCCCCGTTCGACGCCCGCAAAAAAAGAAGCCTCTAAATACCCTCGCGTCCTTATCTAATTCTCTCGAGTTTCGCCGAAAGTATAAAAATGAACGAGACGCTGCCGCGGCTTTTCCAATTTCCATCAGGCGAATCGCGTAATAACAGCTTGCCGGGCCGCGTACACGTGCATTATCTCGAGAGAGAGAGAGAGAGGAGCCCACGCTCCTCTCTCGGAGGAAATGCCGGCCGAAAAATCCATCAGGCAGCCCACGCGTTAAGTAAGCGAGTCTCTCTCGCTGCCTACTTAGATCGGAGAGATCTAGTTGGCCCGCGGAGGTAAATTAGATGGCTCGTGTATCAGCGGCTTGCGTTACGGGTCTTTAATGCGACTGTTTGATTTACAGCGCGGCAGATCGTAAACAATGAGTTTTCAATTGCTAAATGGCCTCTACGTGCGTTATGAATGTCGTTGCACGAGCGCCTCGCGCGGAAAAATCCCTGTTTTCCGTGCAGGCGCGAGGAGGAAATTGTGCAACTTTGTTACCGAGGGGGTTTTTCTAAAGCCGCTTTTTGAACGGTATATTTATATATTTGCCTTAGCAGTGTTATTTCTTCCTATGAAATTAAATCGTACGTAGAATATTATGAAAAGTGAAATTTCGTATCGAGGAATTATTTGCAATGCTATAACAAGGATTTATTTTACGTTTCTATAGCATTACCACTTATTAGTTGCTGCTTTCTAAAGGCACGTAAAATTAAATTTAATTATATTGTAAAATTACGAATTCAGCCGTTTTCAAAGAGCTTTACAATCATTTTTAACATCATTAAAATAGGGTTTCATGTAAATTTAATATATTACGATTCTGAAATTTTCAACCTCCGAACTTTCAAGATAAAATCAATGACTGAGTTCAATTAGTATCTATCTATAATTCTCACGTTTGATACTGAAATAAGTGCAGTTAGCAATCTGTGCGGGCGTTTATTTATACGCGGATCTGATGTTTGATTTGAGCAATTGTAACCATTTGTACGCGATTGGTTTACAAACGTTACTTTTAAAATATCGTAACTATCCTAGAACTCGTACGTCTGAGGCTCGAATGCTGTGAAAATTTATGAGTTGATCAGTATTATGCAAAGTTTCACAGTATTCTGGAAAAGGATTAATGATGTTTCTCAGCCGACGTGATTTATGGTGAAAATATTATGATGAATATTGTGGAAATTCTATCAAATTTGAAAAATAAATCCGCACTAATAAGTTTATTAATGATTTCGATAATAAATTATCATTTTTAGTAAATAATTGAAGCCCGAACGACCCATTTTTTCCTTAGCAAAAGTTTGGGATGAAAATTGAAATCAATTATATATTAACAGTTAAGCAAAGATAGAATTTGAGTAATTTAATCAGATCTAATTAAATAAAATGAATTATTTAACTTACGTAAAGTAGAACGGTAATTAAAATAATAGTGCCTCACCTGTAACAAAAATAATAAATAGTTATTAGCATATTTACTCATTTACTGTTTGTGAACTTAATTTCAATTTTTATATTAGTGATGAAAAATTTCGTGAAATTATATAGAAAGATGAAAATTTAAGTCAACTAAAAAGTCAGTGATTAACGACTTTTTAACGGGGTTTGTAACGGCTTTTATTTATTTTACATAAGAATCCGTGCTAAATCCTACTTCATATTGCACACAATTAATATCTATATGTAATACAACCTTAACATCCTTAAAGCAGTAACAAATCCTTTTGCAAACGAATTACACAATCGTTTAATTTAAAATTCTCTATAAACCCTTCTGCAGGTACTCAATTATCCCGCCGAAAAAAAAGCACTAAAAACTAAATGTAATTCCTAATCAAACAAGAAACCTCTACAAATTTCCATTCGACCACACTTTGCCGCTCCGGCAGCTCCGCATTCCTGCAAATAAAATCGACATGAGAGAACGCGTTAAAGAACTCGGACAAAAAATAAGTGCCCCGCCGGTAATTAAATAGCAATTAGAGCCAATTTTCCCGCGAATTTCCAGACACAACGGAAGCGCGCGCGGGCCGCGGCTCCGAAGCTCAAAGAAAAACCGAAACGACCGCGCGGCCGCGAGAAATTTCCCCTCGTTAAGTCCCCCGGCGCGAATTCAGGCCCCGGTGTTCACGCGAGCTATATCCGACGACGAGGGTTATCCGGAGCGAACGAAATCGAAGGCTCGATCGTTGCGCAACGCGGCGCCGCGCTCCGCGTCGGATGTGCACTTGTCCGCGAGAGCTCGAGCGAGTGAAAGAGGCAGGAGGTGTAACCGTAATTAGAAGCGTTTTTTATTCGATCGCTCGTAACTGTTGCTTTTACGTGTACGCGTGTCGTGCGACGCGAGAGCTCAAAAGTTGAGCTCGCGGTGCTAGGTTTTATGGAGCAGCTGTTAAAATTGCTTTATTCGGATGGACTTTGCGGAGCGGTGCTCCGCATCGATGTTGGCTTTTTTTTGTTTAGAATTCAGTTCGCTGATTGGTTGGAATGGTTTATGACGTAATTGAGCGCGGTTTTACGGCAGGTTTTTATTTTGAATATTTATGTTTTTAGCGGCGATTTATCTCTTGCGGTTTGTCTTGGATATTGAAAAATGTTGTTTGTATATATACTTTTATCTTGGAAACTCTTCGTGTATTTGCGTACAAGTAATTATTAACTGCGGAAAATTTCTTATATAGATACGAGCCAATTATGGCTATCTAGACGTTGAAATTTTTCAAGTCAAAGAAAAGTGTGAGAAATAAGAGGACGCCAAGGGTTAGGCGAAACGCTCGCTTTTCACACGGTTTTCTTTTCACTGATCGTCAAGTGGAAAATATGTAATTTGCATATAAAACGCCGCATTGGTTCAAATCCACTTGACGCGCATTTTTAACTGGCGGAGCTGTAAATGCCGTGTAATTTTAAAGTTTGAACTTATCAGTTTTTTGTTCTTTCAATCGCGATTGATTAAAATACAGTTAAGCAATGCCGAGAAACTGCTTTTTAACAGTGTTAAAAATGAAGGATAAAATCAGCCTAGGAACACTTGCAAATTGTACAGCTGCACAAGCCGAAAGTTGTCATGGTCACCAGGCTTTTATAATATACTTTAAATCCGTTTACCTTCTCTTTCCCGATAAACCAACAACTCGGTACATTTTATAGAGCGCAAAATTATCCCGCATTTCCAACCCAGTCTAATCCAGAAACCTGCAGTGTATCTCTCTCAATTGCTTCGGAATTCGCTCTTAAAGACAGCCGAAGCGCCGAACAAAAGGAAAAACTCCTGCGCCGGCCGAGAAAGGCGTTCTCTCGCGATGTGTATTCGGCGCGCGCGCACACACACACACACACAGAAACGCGGTCTCGGCGCGTTATCGGGTTCGAAATTTATTGCGATTCGACTTTCACCCGAATTGACCGGCTCTCGGGGCGCTCGGATTTATCGCGAGAATTCTCCCGCTCTCTCGCGGGGCCTTTAATCGAGTTAATTGCACTTGTAGAGGTTGCGCGGCACTCGCGCCGGCTGACGAATTGTAAGACTTGCCGCCGATAAATTTTGCGCGCGCGTCTCGTTTTTGCGCGCCACCGTTGCCACCGAGTGTGTGGGATTCAAGGGCGGAGAGTCGATTCTGATTTAATGCGCGGACTTTTGATACATCGCCGGATTGTGTGCGGGGATTTTATTGTAGGAAGGACTGTCCAGAAAAGTTTTCTTGTTCCGTAAAAACAAGTCAAGAAAATTATTAATAATATATAAACAGATTTTGAAAAGTTTATTCGCAGCTCCTCGAACGAAGACACTGGCAGTTTTGCTGAGAAGTCCACGCCAGTAGCTTTGGACGAAACATTTTTTAAAAGGAGAAATCTAGCAGTCCATTATCGTTGACGAGTAAGTGTATACACTTTATAATTATGACATGTAGATGGCTGCTGTTGTTTGGTGGAATGCCACTTTATCTTGGATGTCATCTGTGTTTCGATTTATTGAAATGCTTTTTTTTTTTGAATGACAGAAAATCGGTTGATTAGTAGTGTACAAAAATGTACACTTGGATTATGAAGGTTCCATTTAAAGACAGGATGTAATTAGTTGAAAGCTATGTTATTGAATATCTTGACCTCAATATAAAATTTCCAAATGATTAGGTATTATAGTAGATTTTTGACCTTCAGTTTTTTTGTCAAAACTTTATCTTATAATTTTCTTACATCTGCCTAGATTACTTTTAGTTTTACAATTTCTTTTCATCCATTGCTTTATAACAGCAGGTCAAGGATCTTCGTATTTTCAAATAATCAATAGTTAAAGTAGGATTTTTTTTACAAGTTGCACTTTAAATTTTAATTTTGTCCTTATAAGTGAATCTTGGAAATAAATTAAGGGCAATTGAAATTTTTATCTGATGGATATTTTAAAAAGAAAATAAAAAAAATGCTCTAGAAAACGTTAAACAAATAGAATTTTTATAAATTAGAAAAGAAAACTTTGATTTTTAAAACTGCCATAGAAATAGAGTTAAAAAGGAAAAAAATTATGTCAGTAAATTGTGTCAGCATTGAATAATCCAATTATTATATAAAGCTTTAAAAACTTAGTTTCATGGTAACAGTTTATTTATATTTGTAATCAAACTCATTATAAAAAATCGAGAAATCGTAAACCTCAAGCTATTTTTATTTCTACAGCCAAGTTGGGTAAATGTTTTTCCAAGACCTGAATATAACGCTTCATTAGTTCGTAGACTAAACAAACACTAAAACGTGCATTTCTCGCGAACGCGAAGGATTGATGGACTGGCCATATTTTGCAGAAGCTTTACGAATGCCCGATGACTTTGTCGAGAATGTGAAATCGCCCAACTTTCTTCGAATTGTTTCAAAAGTTTAAAATACGAAGAAAGCAGATGTATATATATATATACGTTTTCTGAACTACATCCAGGCGCACAAAGGCAATTCCAAAAAATTTCACTGCTCGCGCGCATGCGGATGCAATATATTTTTGCTTCGACCTCTTTGTCTCTAAAAGCGATGAATTTTCAGCGCGCGTCACAGCCAAGGAAAAACACGCCGAAAAGAAATAAACTTTCTAGCTCGAGAGAGTTATAAAAAAAGTGAGATATAAAAATAAATGCATTTACGTTTCAATCAATTGTTGGGGTACGTATAATAAAACTAAGCTAAACGCTTTTTTGGTCGAAATGTTATGTCTCTGTTTACATAAACCTGGATATTCATTTCGTTTCGCGAAAGGAAGATATATTTATAGTTTTATGGTTTACCAGAAAAACGATAATTTCTCAATTTCAAAAGTTAGTTAAAATATACGCTCGCGCAATTGTTCGACATTTTTTCTCAAACCCATAAAAGCATTTCTAAAATTCCCGCGAGCGTCGCGCTTTGTCAATAAAAGCAGAGCGGAGTATTTAGAGACCCTCTTGCACAATATATAAAACGGTGCTTAAATTTTTGGACTGCCACGATGCCTGGCCGAAAAAAGCGCGCGCGTCGTTGCCCAACGCCTTGGCCATTAAACGCGAAGAAAGGCCGCGATAAATCACCGAAAAAATCGTTCGATTCAGCCGTCTCGGCATCGCCTAAACGAGCCGCGCTCGTCCCCGATTAAAAGAGCGTTTTTCTCAGCGCTCGGGCGTTAATTCGCGGTGCGGCACTGTAGCTCCTCGTCAAAGACGGGCGCTCGGAATCCTCTAACGATCCGATCTCCTCTCGGTGCGCTTCGTTAAAATCGGCCGGGATTCCGAAAGGTCGACGCACCGCGATCGTCTAGTTTGCTCGGGCCGCCCAAAAAGAACCAACGCGCCGCGCGCGAGTCCACTTTCTCTCTGTGTCGCGCGCGGAGTCTGCGGGCGCGCGGGAAAATTAAATGCGCGAGCATATATCTTTAACGGGGCGAGCCGCTAGACCGTATAATTTATCGATCGCCTCGTGACGAGAGAGCTTTCGGTGTTTTTCTACAGAGGTCTAAGAGAGTAGGAAGTAAAGGCTGCTATCTGGCTGATCGATGTCTGTTAGGCTTATTTTTTTGCCCGGGGGATTGCTTTGGCTTTGGACGGGTTTAAAAGGCTTGGGAGTGCAATTATTTGCCGAAATCAATCGAATTTTTTATTTTGGGAGTTAGAAAGTAACAGTTGTGCGAATGGCAACGGAGAAAAGGTATTTGTTTTTATACGTTTATTTTAACAAACTCATCGCTTCACTTTCGTACATTAAAAAAAGAGAATTATTTTCGTAATTAATTAATTTAGCAGCTGACTGCAGAGATTTTTATTGACAGTCCTTTATAGAAGAAATTAGCAGTATTCTTCAGAAAATTATTTTAAGAGAGAAATAATTGCTCGCAATTCGAAAAATAATTGTCTGTGCCCGTATAGCTATCGGTTTTAGTCATTCGGCGAAACTCAATTTATCGACAGCCATCAATTTTACTGTCAGGCGCACGTATAAAAGAGATTCGTAATGTAATATGATATGCTATTTCGGAAGTATTACTAATTTTTGCTGTTATTAAGTACGGTAGAACTTTGACTTAAACTTTTATCACTTTTTTTAATGTCATTAAATTTATCATTTACCTTATTATTGTCATTTAATAAATAAATCAATTTTAATAATAGCACTTTTTTCAACAACCTTTACATATTCTCCAACATGTTCTGCTCGAC
>UCOM01003911.1:0-14941 GCA_900474385.1 Ormyrus pomaceus
CTATATTGGCGCGCGATTTCGAAAGCGATGGCAAAAGAATTTCTCTTAAACAAAAAAAAAACAATATAAATAAAAACAAAAAGAGAAAAAACGACACCAAAGGCACGTATAACAAAACGTCCCTAATACCCCGCAATCAGCGACAACCGACAACAGTTGACTCTTTAGAAAGCAGCCCCGGCCTCCAGACCTCCGGTATACGGCAAGCTTACTCGTCCGCGCTATTCACAGATAAATAAAAGTTGTTTTACACTCGGAGCGCGGGGCAGCACAGGCCGCAATATATGAAAGCGCGGCGGCGGCGGCGGCGGCGGCACGTGCACGTCGAAAAGAGTGCGCGCGCGCGCGCCCACGCTGTCAAGTTAAATAGCTGGTAAAGAGGCCACGTCGGGGGTTGCATGAATACGCGCCCGTTAGCCTAACAAGCTGTCAAGACGTCGCCGCGTGTCACTCGACGTCTCAGCTCGACCCTCCGCGACGAGCTCTGCTCTCTCTGCCTCCTGTCTCTCTCTCTCTCTCTCTCTGCGATAAATAAATCGCCTCCCCGAGGAGCTCGGATTCCTCGCTGCACGCGGACTAATGAGCCGCGCCGAGATGCGTTAATTGAGGATTGCCCGGGTATTAATCGGCGAGGTAGGGACAGTTTTTGGCCCCGGAGGATATCGGCTTTCGCTATCCGGCTCCGCTCTCCGGCGATTATCGCAGTCGCTTGCGGTTTTAGTCGTTCGTTACGCGTGCTTTTTTTTTTGACGATTGACGAGTCGCGGGGGAAGCGCGAGGATATCGGACGGCCGGTGGATCGTTTTTTTCTAAGACGGGGGATCGTTTTTTGTAAAAGTGTTCTGTATTGAAGTTATTTAGACCGCTGAAAAAGTAGAAAATTTAGCCTTTCTGAAAACGCGAGTATATTGCACCCTTTGACAAGAGCTCGCGCGCGAGCAAAAAAAAAGTGGAAAAAGGAATCTCTTCCCGTTCGACGTAGGATGAAAAGAGCCCTAAGCGCTGCAAATGGAAATATTAGCATCCGACAAAACTTCATTACCCGCTCAATCAGAAATCCCGAAGAATCCTTTCATCCCGTCTCACCCGCCTAATTCCTCCCTCGAAATTGACAAAACTCCACCCCATAATCCCTCGCAACGGCAACTCCGGCTCTCTAACCCAATTACCGCTGTCACCACAGTGCAGCAGCAGCAGCAGCAGGACGCACACATATCGCATCTCGGCTCGCGAAATCGTGGGGCCCATCGATTAATAAATCGCAGCCTGGTACGCACGGAAGGAAGGCGGCGCTCTCTCTCTCGGCTCCGCCACGTGCCGTTTAACTTGATCACCGGGCAATCTGGCCTCGTTTCAACCTACACCGGGGTTACTTCAACGCTTCCGCTAACAAATAACATTGTCGGCGGCCGGCGAGCGAGCGAGCCGAGCCGGGCAGGAGCAGTGTATGTACGTGCGGCCGGCCCACGCTTGATTCGATTTGCACGCGGAGCGCTGCGGTGCTGGACCGGACGCCTACCGCTGCCTCCTGCCTGCTGCTGCTGTACGGCAAGGAGCAAAAATCAAAGGGTATTGAGAAACGCGTAAACGAAGTAGCTGCCGTCTGGACGTGTGTGCCTTGGTGGAGGGGCGGCTGGATTGCTGGGAGGGGCTTTTTCATTGGCTGTAATGGTGGAGCTGGATTTTGGATTCGGTTCGGCCGATCGGGGGGCGGAAAGTTGAGTGCGCTTCGAGCGGGTGTGGGTGAAAGTGATTTGTAGAATTGAGAGTATACAGAAGTAGGAGAAATCGTTCGTCGAAGGGCGAAAATTAAAACGGCAATGAGAAGCAGATTTTATTTAGCTTTATCCGTTCGAATTAAGTGAAGCATTTGAAACCTTATCACGATTAAAGTTGTTTTTTTTAACTTTTCAACTAATCGAGAGACTTTTGGAGACACGGTTTAATAAAATACGTCGACCTGAAATTCTCACGATACCATAGTCATAAGTTTTTATTAAACAAATCACTTTTATATACAAGAATTCCTTACACAGAAGCCTATTTAGTAGCATTGATGTTACTTTTATTAAATTTTTTTAAATCAGCAAACACGAGTCAATACTGCAAGAATCCACCTGCAAAGCATCTCCCACATATCAACCCCGGACGCAAAGACCCTCGAAATTCCGCGACACTCCATTACACGCTATATCTCTCTCTCGCAGAACACGCCAGCCGGGCTCAATCAGATGATTTAGCAGGCGAAAAAAGCTTTGGCTTCGGCCGCTCTTGAAAAGAGCCCGCCTACCCTTCCGGCAAATCCGAAAATAAAGCGCTCTTAACCCCGTGAAACGTCGGGATTACGGCGTTGGCGCCGAGGGGGGAAGAGGGAGAGATAGACAGGACGGGGAGAAACGACAACAAGCCCCGGGCACGTCGCTTACTTATTGTCCTTAACTCTATTCGGAATGCCTCTAATGCGTTTACGGAACCTGCGACGCTCTATTCTGCGCGGCCATTTAACTGGAACGCAGAGGAAGAAAGACACGCGGCTTCTTTGGTTATTGAAAAATTAGACGTGTTTTGGGTTACTGAGCGTCAATGGATGAAAGAGGCAATGGGATTTATTTGCAGGGACGAAGAAGATAATTTGGGCTTTGTAACTGGATGACTATGAACACGTTTTTGGGGTGCGTTTTGAAACGTACGCTTTGAAAAATTAATATTTAAAATTAATTTTGATATTAAAATCTGCTTTGCGGAAGTTTTAAGTAACTAACTTTTTAATTAGAATTTTAAATAAGCAAAAATGCGCATTAAATATATTTAAAAATAAAAAGTATGTATAGCTATTAAAAGCAGCGCGCATTTTTCATTAAAAGTCTGATAACATTTTCCTGCGCACGAAAAAATACGGCTAAATGATGGAGAAGCTATGATGATGAACAAAAAATTGAGTAAAAGGCAACGGGGGCTTACGCATGTTTTAATAGACTTTTAAAATTTTAAAAAAGTAATAATCACGTCATCACTTTGTCATGAAACGTTTTTTAATATATCGCGCATGAATAAAAAGGCCTTTAATCAAGAAAAACAGATTTTAAATGCTACCAATATATGTAATATCTTTTAATAGTTTGATCAAATATTTTAATTAAAGGATCATTTGAATTAAGGTCGAGTCCAAATCACACTTTGATGCAGTAAAAATATTTCTGATCTCCTCACTCATTCATCTCTTCATTAGTGCTCTGATGCCGCTTATGAATAAACTACCTTGCGAAACGGTAGTTTTTGGAGAGAAGAAGTCAGCAAATATTCTGACTAAACAATGCGTCAAAAGTCCCAAGAACTCGAATTTTTATTTAGCCTTTAATCAAACATTTCAATTGACATCTTCAACAAAGGGTAGACAGCAGAATAGTAAAACCAGCATATTGCCGGGCAAAACTCATGAAAACCGGGGCGAACAGACCGTAGCCTTCCGCGAACGGATAAAAAAGATTCATAAAAAAAAAAAAAAAAAAAAACAAGCAAAATAAAAAGCCGCTGCCGCGGCAGGTTCGGCAGCGGGCTTGCAATAACCCGCGTCGCAGAGGCCGGGAAGAAGACAAGAAGCGAGCCAAAAATTAAAGGGGTGCAGCGCTCCCCCGACGAAAGAGATCCGGCGGACACACGGCTCGGCGGAATGCGGCGAAAATAATGAAATAAAGGCAATGAAAGTGGCAGGTACAGAGAGAGAGAGAGAGAAAGAGACAGACCCACGTACAATGGACCCAATATATGGAGGGGCGCGTCGCTACTAAATGCAGTGGGCGTGTTCCATTACTTTCATTATTATTTTCCGCTGCTAGAAGGGTAGCAGCCTAGCAGTCTACTCCCCCTCCCCCTCCTCCTCCTGCTGCCCCCCCGGGCGGATTATAATCATTGATTATGATGTACGCGCGCGCTCGAGCCCCCCCGACACTTGCGGCGCTCTGCCTGCCCAGGTATGGATCGCTCGTTTTCGGCTTCGCGGCTTCTGCACCGGAGCTGCGCCGGCTTTTAATGGACTTGTAAGCGCTTTTATTTACAGGCGCCGCGGCGGGCTTGCGTTTTCGGACAATTTTTCGAAATATGCGCTTGCGACGTCGGGCTTGTCGGTTAGGCTGACGACGCGACGACTAAATTTCGACGACTGAATCATTCACTTTGTTTACTTTCAACTGTAGTTTCGTTACAGTAGTGGAATGCGCAATGTATATATATATTTTTATATATATATAAATATATATATATTACTGTTATGATAAAGGTCGAGCTTACTCATTGTTCGATAAGATTATTTTCTGACAGAAAATATACTCGCATTCAGATTTTGTAACCGGAGAAACACATTTTTTATTAAACTTGTTCAGCTAGCGACATTCCCTCTGCAAAATTAAAATTTTAATACGCAAGTAGGTGTTAATATTAATAATTACATAAGTTATTTTATTCAAAAATATAAAAAAATTCATAATATCAGACTAAAGCAGTAGAAGAATCGAGGAAAAATTACTTATTAAAAATAACTCTAAATCAATCTCCATGTAGACGGGTATAAACATACGGAACGGTAGCTTTTGAGATTTTCTAAGATTTTCTTTGCGTTTTGTAAGGGTGTTTTTCAATTTAAAGGTTTTTAAGTATTTTATAAAAGTATTTATCACATCGTGTATTAAAATATTTTTATAAAATACTTAAAAAACTTTATTTATTTTAACGACTTCGCGAAAGAACCCAATAAGCTACAATAATGTTTTATAATATTTTATTACCACATATAAATTTTTAAAAATTATGTAGTACGTAATTATTTATTTCAGAGACGAAAAAAACCTTTTTTATTTAATTTACAAGTTTCTATATTTAAAATTTAGACTAAAATTTCATCCGGCATGTAAGTAAAAAACACTTTCTCATAAGAAAATATCACTGTTGTCTCCGATTTAGCGTATTTTTTTTATAAATACAATTAATTTGCTTTTATATCTAGATTGATTTAGGTTTCATTTAATAACCAACAACAAATATAACAAAATCAAGTAAAGAGATGAAATATTCATTCAAATAAAACAGTTATATTTAAAACTTTAATTTAAAAAATAAACTTTTATTACTCAATAAATTAATTTTGATTTCAGAGAATGAAGTCAATTATTTTCATATCCGTGTGCGCAGTACTTATCAGTATCTCGAGTGTTCTCACTAGTGAAATCGTAAACAATAAGCAGTTAATAGAACATTCTTCTACAAAATATGTACTGTTAGGAAACAGTAAAGAGATAAATGATTCAACATTAAAATATTATATAGAAAGTAATGATGTCGAACCAAATTTCAATATACAATTTTTACATTTGAAGAAAAGGCGATTCAATCAACTGCGAAATATATTGCAAAAATATAATAATATTAAAACTACAAGCACAACCTATAGGCCATGGACTGCCACCTCCACGCCTGCAAATATCACAAGTGACAGTCCCCCGGTTACCATAACTTACAGGCACTGGAATACGACAACTAAAAGGCCCTGGACTACAACTAAAAGGCATTGGAATATCACAACTAAAAAGCCCGGGACTACAACTAAAGGTACTGGAATATCACAACTAAAAGGCCCTGGACTACAACTAAAAGGTACTGGAATATCACAACTAAAATGCCTTGGAATATCACTACTAACAGACCGTGGACTACCCCAACTAAAAGGCCCTCGACAATCCCAACAAAAAAGCCTTGGACTATCACAACTAGAAGGTCATGGACTAGCACAACTAAAAGACCCTGGTCTACCACAACTGACAGTCCCTGAGCCAGCTATTATTTTCTTTTTATTTTTCTCTGTTTTCTACTCTTTCTTTTCTTCTTTTTTATCTGTCGAATGACGATGAATAGAGGTTTAAAGGAAAAATCTTAAGACTATATATATATCGTATAATATCTTAAGACTACAAATACTATATATAGTATAACATAATTACTTCTGTGGTAATTGAAACAACCCCAGCTCCAACGATACCGTGTGTTGGATTTATATCATTTAAACCACTTGTTTTGCGATCTGATTAGCTCATCCAATCGTAAACTGAATACTCTCCACTACTTTTACCAACTATCAGTAAATCACACCCACGCATGCATATCCACGCATGCATGCAAACATATTCAAACAATCACCGAGACGGTGGAGGTTTCGTGGGTAACCCTGACTAGTGACCCTAGAACCATTGTGCATAAACGCATTCCTCAACTCCTCGTCCTTGGGAAGTGACCCCTGATCAACCACTGAAAAGCCTTGGACTACCTACCACCTTCACACCTACAAGTATAACAACTTACAGATCATGGACTACAACAACTTCCAGGCTCTGGGCCCTGCACTACAAAAACTGTAAGGCCCTGGACAACCACCTCAACGCCTGCAAGTACCACAACTGACAGTCCATGGACTACTACAACGTACAGTCCATGGACTACCACAACTTACAAACCTTGGACTACCACCTCCAATCCTGCAAGTACCACAACTTACTGGCCTTCGACTACCACCTCAGCGCCTACAAGTACCACAACTGACAGTCCCCAGACTACAACGTACAGTCCATGGACTACCACAACTTACAGTCCATGGACTACCACAACTTACAGGCCTTGGACTACCACAACTTACAAACCTTGGACTACCACCTCCGCGCCTGCAAGTACCACAACTGACAGTCCCAGGACTACGATAACTTACAGTCCCTGGACTACCAGAACTAAAAGACCCTGGACCACCAGTTCTATTCCTGCACGTACAAGTTTCAGACCCTCGGACACAGCAACCATCAGAACATACAAACCTCGAACTACAACTATTACTACAGAGATACCAACAACTTGGTGGTACAGATCATCCACTATATCTAATGCAATAGTTCAGAAAATTTCTTCAACAAAAAAAGAATCGTTTATAAATAATTCACCTTTTGTAAGAATAATAATTTAAACTAAATTTCGTTGCCTCTTATAATACCGCCAACCATTATTTTATCAACTAATTGCATCATCTTGTAAACTTTATCTTGTTAGCAATAAAAATTATTAATAAATGAAACACAAAATGAGATGAAGTTTTTCCATTATCACGAATTGTCACCTTAATTCCCTCGCTATTTCAAGTCGGCAATGGCATAATAACAGGTGGAGCAATAAAGTGGGAAAGAGCTTCATCGGTCGGCTCTGCAGCCCTTTCATTCCGACCCCCTTGTATTTGCGTTCGGTATAATAATAGACGTCTTAATAAAATCTAATAAACGTCACAAACGACCCCGCTATCTTGATAGAGTCATGCCGCCGCCTTTCTATTTCAGACACTCCCGATGCCTTTTTCGCTCCGCTTTTTGTCCGGCTTTATCTCGGCAGCTTTCGCACACAGCTTTCACGGCGGCACCGAGCGTCGCAAAGGGATCTACCTATAAGCGCTCGTTCTACAGACTTCTTTTTGTTCGGCCCGAAAGAATCTGCCTTCTCTCTGAAGTGTGGAAAAATGTCTTAATTAAATTTTTTCGCGTAAATTGTTTTCGACGATTCGTTTGATGTTATTACTCTTTATTGCACTTTTTTCTTTTAATCGAATTAGTGAAATTGCTTGATGTAGCAATACGAACATTTTTATTGTTTATGATGAAACGGATTTCCTTTCCTCCTTTCTGTCAAAAACCACCAGTCTTCGCGAAGAACCAATTTAAAGACTCAAACGAACCAGTCCAATTTCCCACTCAACCAGCTCCCAGCCAGTTCCACCAAATTACCAAAACCCTTTGTTTCCTCCCCCCAATCACCAAGACGTTCCTCACCTGTAAGCCTTCCCGAGTCTCAAACACTCCCCCCCCCCATCGGCAGCTTTTTACAAAATTCGCGCCCGGCAATTGCGTATTCCAGCGGCGGTACGCCGGGCGCGTGATTCCGAGCCGATAACGCGATTACCGGCGCCCGCCCTCGCAGCGCGGCGCGTACGTGAGTCTGTTCCGGCGGTGTATCCGGGACCGATGGCGCGAAGCTGCCACGAGTTTTCTCGGCTTTTTTGCGAGCCGCCGCGGCGCGGATATGACGGGGGTTCGCGTAGGCGCGAAAGATTGGCCCAGCCGCGTGCGAACTGCGGGGGGTCGATATCGCGCGTCCGGCGTGCTTTTTCGCGATCGTTTTCGGCATTTGTAAAGGGCTTTTTTTAATTAGTCGTCGAACGAAAATAAATGGAGCGAGAGAGCTGAAAGTCTAGGATAGCGTTTTATTTTATTCTTAATTGAATTTTTAGGATGTGCTGCCTTTGTGTTCGTAAAGAACACCGGATAGAAATAGGATGTACATCATATTTGTTATAAAAAAAACAACGGAATTGCCAATAAACGTCCGCGATCTCAATATTACGCAACGTAGATGGATTATATCTAAAATTGAAAAGCTAAAATTCAGCCTTCAACCAACGAACAGCATCGGCAGGCACGCAAAACACGCGCGTCGATCGCTTACAAAGGGCCCCGGCACCTGCGCAATTTCAATAACATGACAATCACTCCGCTGATTAACAATAAAATCCCTCGAATTACTCGGCCGCAAAAATTCGTCCGGCCGCTTCCGGTCCCAACGCACATCGATCGACAACAAGCCCGCGCGCGCGAGCCACTGATAATCGCATTATTTGCTCGCGGCGCTCTCCTAATTTGCCGAGCCCTAAATTATTCCATCAATTAATCCCTCTTTCAAAATTAGCCCCCATCATCGGCTACCGCCGCCCTCCCGATTTGTATTACGGCGCCGCCTCTCTCCGCGCGGCTGCCAGGCCAGGCGCAGGCGTACACATGAGATGCGCGAGCTAGGCCGCGCGCGCCGCGTTAACATTCCCCCGGACACGAACGCGCGGACGGAAGTATAAACGCCGCGCGTCGGAGAGGCGGATCAATTCCGCGCCGCCTGTCCCTGTTGTGCGTGCGTGCGAGTGTGTGGAGTCGTTCTCAGGAGAGAGACGCGGCTCCGAAGGTTTCATTGGTCGACGGGGTGAGAGGAGAAGACGCGCTGATTCCGGGCTGCTGATTGATTGAGATGCGCGGGGTGAAAGAGTTGTAATGCCGATGGGGGAGCTGATTGATATCGGATTCATTTCATCAGCTTTCGGATCTTTCGATTTTTCAGACATTTTTGTATATGTATATATACATTTTATCGATGATCGGGTTATTGATTATTAGGAACTTTGAAATCAGAATTATGCACTCGTTTTCAAACTTTTATAACTCCAGTATAAATGAAGTAAACTATACTTACCAAATAAATTACGCTGTTGTAAAATAATGTTAATTTAATTTCTTTATTATTAAAGATAGGGAAGAATTTATAAAAAGGACAATAAGTCTTATATAGAAATACACATAATTGTAAATAATGCGGCTGCGAATCCAGCTTGACACGAGTTCAAGCACTCTCTCTCTCTCTCTATCTCTCTCTCGATCGAAGCCCGGCAGATCTCCCCTTTCTAACAAAAACACACGCTACTCATAACTCCTCCCCGACGCATCCGCTTTCATCGCTTCGGCGCTCCTTCCCCAGCAATATATATATTTATATCCATACGCTCGCACGCGAGCGCACACACACACACCCACCCATATCCACCGGCACCGAAATCCCGGCAGCCGAGAGCGAGTAGTGGCTTCGGTCGCTCTGATCCCTTGCAATTACCTCCCATTATCCGAGTATTAGGATTCGCCCCGACGGAGCAGCTCCGGGAGCGACGACGCGCCGAGAGCCCTTCCCCAAAGACAGCCTCCTCTCTTCCTTTTTATTTTATTTTATTTTTTTTTTTTATTTCCTCCGCTCCGCCGTCGGGGACTACGGCGTGCTTCGTGCACGGGATTCGGCGATTGCGGCTGCTTTGAGATTTTTTGTGCGGATATGAACATTTTCTGTGGCGTCGGACTTTTGACAATCGTTGGTTCAACTGCGCAACGCAGTAGTACAGATTTTTGTCGGCAGCTTATTATTCGCATAATTATTTTGACAGATTTGAAGTGTCGCTAAAAAGGATTGATAAAGCATCGCACACTTTTTTTTCCAATTAGATAAATATTCTAATATTCTAATACACCGCCGAAAAACTAAATAATAAACGACCGAACAGATAAAAGTCCGCTTACCGATTCCTTTTCAAAATTCATCAACAAAATCGCAAAAATAGTAAATATACAACGCCAAAAAGCGCGTAGCGCCGGAAAACAAACGACGCAAATGACGCGCTCGTTAAGTCATGAAGGACAAAAATGGCCGCGGCGGCGATCGCGCAGCTCATGACACTCCGGCGGCGCGTGTCCAGCTCCGGCAACGGCAGTTCCCTGCCAATTAGCGGGGGATAATGCCGGGAGCTTTTACCCGGCGCCGCGACGCGACATCGACCGGCAGTCCGCGCGACGATGGCTTTAAGCTCCAAACTCCCGGCCGAACTTCCGCCGGCCGCTGGCCGGGATTTTTATTTTCGGACCGCTCTCGATTCGAGAATGATTGGGTGATTCGGCTTTTGCTGATTTCAGCAGTGATTTGGTGATTTTTGTTTTTAGGCTTTTTTGAAAGGATAATAAGTAAAATGACAAGGTAATTTTGTACTAAATTAAGATTATTTAGATAATAGGGTTAGTTGTTATCGTTCTTTTTTTATTATCATTTTATTATCCTTAATTATGTATAAGAATCTTAGTTTTGTAGGATGTGGCTTTATTAAACATATTTTCTTAGGATTACGGAAGCTTTACTGTAATCAGCAGATATTTTAATAATAAATAATAATTAAGTGTTATCAGAAATAATGTACCCAAACAAAAGAGCTTGTAAATTTAATAACAACTAAAATAAAGAAGTCGACTGTTCATAAGGAGCGGGATAAGTAAATAAAAGAAGACTTGAACAATTTTTTTTTATTTCCAATTATTATTATTTGCAATTACTTTTACGCTGCTTTACATGACTCTTCTCTTACAGCGAGGATAAATCAATATTTACAAGGTTACCTCGCACGCAGTCGTTTAAATTTTACATGCCTTCGTAGATAATGAGAGGTTCGTAGATAATTAATGGCTTATGACTTTTGCTATAAAAGTTACGCGCGATCTCGGACTTCTAAAATCCCTCGGAAATCTCGGAATTTCACGTATCACTTGAGTGTATCTCACGACTACAGATGGGCATTAATGTAAACTAGAATTTTCTGTCGCGTTTAATATATATGTATACCTTCATATCGTATTCTGTCGATCGCATTATCTAACAACAAAATTTAACGCTTACACTTTATACTTGTACAACAAATTGACTTTAAAACCCAATTACAAACTCATTCGGTACGCATATTAAAAATTACGATTCACGTTATTATAAACCTAATTCCCGGACACGACAGATAATAAAACGAACGCCCACAGTCGGGCACCTCGCAAAGCAAATCGGACCAACAACGAAACCAAACCGTAGGCGCGGACAACGACATGTCCTACGAATTTTTACACAATCGCCTAAAAGGTAGCTCCTCGATACCCCCTGTACAAAACGCGCAGCATCCCTCGGCGCTCCTATTCTAAAAAAAGTTTCCATTGACGTCTTCGCCGTCCCGAGTGTCCTCCCGTCTCACTCGGTCGAACGTGTAATTGAGCCATGCACTTACCGGAGAGCACACACACACGCACGCACGCACGCACGCACACCTCGACGAGCAACGCCGACGAATCAGCGGTTGTGGTGGTGGTGGTGGTGGTGGTGGTGGCGCTGCAGGTGTCCCAGCCCGATCACCTGCTGGTGCATCGCGTGCTGGTGGTGGTGCGGCGGCTGCTGCTGCTGCTGCTGCTGCTGCTGTTGGAGCAGACTGCCGGCGTGCTCCTTGGGGGAGGAGTTGCGCCGGGCGGAGTGGAGGAGCGCTCCCGGTGAGCCGGGACTCTCGTCGCCCAGCACGTCGATCTCGTCCTCGTCGTCCGAGACGGCCATGCCGTCGCTGGAGCAGCGGGACTCGCGGCCGCCGCCGGTCCCGCCGCCGCTGCCGCCCAGGGAGAAGTCGACTGGTCGCTCTGTTTTTGCGGCGGGGGGGAGAAGAGATTTTTCGGTATTTTTAACGAGAAACAGAAGCATTTTATATATTATTCAATAATATTCTCTTGAAATGGTTCTTTTTTTTAAATACAGCGAGTTTAATAAGCCCAATGTTAGATTCTGTCGATAAACTGTTCATCCGTGCGAAAATTGATTAGATGAACATTATGATGAAAGTTATGGATATAAAAATTGTTGACAATAACCGAGTCTATATTGCAAGAGAATTTTGTAACATATTAATAAGTTTTCAAACAAAAAGATAGTACCAAAATGAGTGCAAAGTATAAGCAAGAACAAATTTCCTCACAATTATTAACTTTAGAAAAATATCCGCGCCGCTAAATAGTCCGAAAGCTAGAAAGGAGCATCGGCTATCGATTGACGAACGATCTCCAGCCGACCCCGATCCTCTCGAGCGTCGGTCGAAAATTACGGCGGCCTTAATCCGGAATTTCGCGAAAAAGGCGACCGCTCTCGAATAAATTGCCGCTAAGCCCTCTGCTTCTCGGGCGGGAACGCGGTAATTTCATTTCAGCAAGCAATTTATCCTTTTTCCCCCTCTCTCTCTCGCTCTCTCACTCTCTCTCTCGGGCCATCATCGGGCGGAACAATCGCGGCTGCCGCGCGAGCATCGAGTCCGAGCACTTAGGAACGACGATCTAATTGACTAATTTTGCTCGAAGACCCCGAATCGAGCTTTAAGACGGCGAGGACGAAGGCGAGAGCGTCTTGAGGCGGTCGATTTTCTTGGCGAAGCCCTCTGAAGAAAGTGGGAGAGAGAGAGAGAGAGAGAGAAGAGGAGGTCGAGGATAGGTTGGGAGAAGACGTCGAAGGCTAACTTTGTTAGCTGCCTACCGAGGAACGAAGCCATCTTGGCTTCGACAAGTGGCTGGCGTTACGGACTATATAGGCGCAGTCGCGGTAACTTTCAGAGAGCTCCGCTGCTTGAGCGACAGGGATAGGTAAATCGGTTGTCTCGTGCGTTAGGCGGGGACGAACAATTTCGACTTTTTAATGGAAGGCCGGGCTACTTTTTTTAACACGAGTTTCCGATTCGAAATGCTGGGTCAAGTTTTTTTGGCAATGTGTATATAGGCGTTGGATGGGCTAATTTTTGTATTTAATTAGTAAAGCGGAAATTTTATGATTTGGTTTGGTGAAACGGATTATATTTTGCATTTGGGATAAACGCGCAGATGCGAATGGCAGGTTAAGTACTTTGTTTGAAAATTTTAGCCGACGATTTTAGGATTTAATTAAAACTTGTATTTTAATCATTTCACGGACCTTTTTGAAGCGTTGAATAAATTTCACGCACCGAATGAAGTTTTCATCGTACTTTCTGAATTTATTTAGATATCGTGCTAAATTAGTAATTAGTTTTTGCTATTATTTGTCTTATCAATGTTGACGGGAAAATTGAATTGCAATATCAAAGTTCCTTGCTAAACGACTTACTTACGAAGTGAAAATAGCTTTTAACAGAGTAATTACTCTCAGAATTTATAATCGTTTTTGCCGCGAGCAGAAGGTGATTTACGTACTACTAGTAATAAAGTAAACAGTCATTAAAAAAAAAAAAAAAATTTGAACAAATCAAACTAATCTCAAATCTCAGCAGAATATAGTTCTATATTGTCAGGACAAGCGATGCCAGTAGCAGAAACGAAAGAGGCCGCGGAGGCGTGCCGGGTAGATCACAAAGCGATGCAGTTAACTTCGATTACCTCCTGCCTCACAATACTCTCAAGTAGCGCAAGCTCGGCTCTGCGCCTGTAATTTCATTCCTCTCTCTCTCTCTCTCTCTCTCTCTGTCGCGCGACTCCATCAGGTGTACGTTTGTACGAAAATTAGCTCGTTCGCGCGATAATTTCGCGCGCATGCGCGGCCTAAATGTGCCGCCGGGGTTTTCCAAGTTTTACCGGGGCAGGCCTCGCCATTTTGTGATTGACGTTTAGCTGCGCGCTTAGAACGCGTCGCCGTTACAGTTCTTATTTCGAAATTTGAACGGCAGGCGGATCGAAGTTTTTCGGAGCTTTCGAATTTCAGAGAACGGTCGAGATACTTCGCTCTTTTGCAGCTTAGAAAATAGCTTGATCGCCTTTTAGTGGCTAAAATGACAAGGTAGCCGCGTACCGGCGGACTTCAGAAAAAGCGTTAGCGACGATAAAGGATACTCTGCAAAGTAGCTAATCATCGCGTATATACGAAAAGTGGTCACTTTGACCATGAAAAGCTCTTCTTTATCCGCTAAAGGAGTTTTATAATTTAATGCACCAAGCAGTTTTAACTTTCCTTTTTGATATTGCAATTGTTAAATGTTGATCAATGACTATTAATTATTATTGTACTCTAAAGTTGCTGATGACATTATAAATACTGAAACTGCGTACTTGCAATTGATATTAACAAATTAACAATCGAACAAAGGAAGAAATTAATACCGGTTTACGCAAATTAATTCTCCATATATCGACTCAATTAACTTTTTCCAGCGAGCCTGTAAACTTTCGTCCAATATTATCATTTCCCAGAAGCATTAATCGCCAACAGAAAAAGTTTCCGGCTTTAATAAATTAAAAATAATCGCGCAAAATACGCGCACCGAAATCAGCTCCGCAATTCCGCGCTCTAACGCAAACGTTAAGCGAAAACGAATTAAATTAATCGGATCCCCGGGAGAGCTCGAATTCCCGGCCTAATTAGGCAGCCTCTGCCTGCCCGGCGCATAAATTGAAAATTCGCGAGAACGACGGGGTATTACAGTCGATAACGGCGGAAATCCTCCGCGCCCGGCGGAACAATAATGTCGCAGACGACTAAA
>UCOM01003912.1:0-14977 GCA_900474385.1 Ormyrus pomaceus
CTCGGTGCCGGTGCGCCCCCCCACCTCGAAAGAGGAGCCCCGGAAAACTCAAAGACCTCCCTCGCACTTTGGAATTAAAGCGGCGGTAGTGGGCGCGAGCAAAAAGGCGAACGAGGGTTATAACCCGGCACTTACCGCGGGACGGCGACACCCAGCGCCGAAAAAATCAACGACTAATAAAGAGCTCGAGAGAGCGACTCGCGCGCCAGGACGACCGATAAGCCCTCTCTCTCTCTCTCTCTCTCTCTCTTTTTTCACAATACCGCTGGCGGAGAGTGCACCGTAAAAGGGCTCTCCCCATTAAGCCCTCTCGCCGCGATACACTCGCCGCAAGCGCGAGTTCCGCTAATGGGCTCCGAGCCTCGCGGACCGGAGACGACGGAGTCGCCGCGGCTCTTTCGCCGGCAATGGGCGTACAGGCCGATTTGGGAAAACAACTGTGTCGCGGCGCGGAGTGTCGGCGACGCTTCGTCGATCGCTTCTCGGGCGAGTTTTGAGCTTCTTTTTTGCAGAGAGGCGAAGGGCGCGAGATTTATAAGCGCTACGTCGCGGTCGAAGCGAGAAAATGGTCGCTCGAGTCTCAAGGCCTCGAAGTGAAGAAGGGACAGAAGTGTAAATAAATCGGAGAAGTAACCGAAACGAAATGGTATACCTGTATAGATTAAGTAGAATGAGTCCGATATGGTAAGACGGGAACGAGTTACTTCTGCAATAAAGGAGAATACTGCTTAAAAGGAAGTAAAGGAAGGCTCGTGAAATTGAAAATGCGAGTCGGCATGAATGTTGCGAATAAAAATTATCAGTGACTAATTTCAGCGCAATTTGCACGGGTTGCGCTTTCAATTATTCAGGTTTAAGAGTGCTCCTTTTATTGCGCATGCAACTTAATAGACTGAAAATTAACTACTTTTTACAGAGAACAAGCAAAAAATTAAAAAAAATATATAAACACTGCGAAAACGATTTCAACTACGACGTTCACTCGAATATTTGGATCATTTCGATCCACACTCTCCGAAGCATTTTTCAGGAATTCAAGCCGATCGAAAAAAAAGGAAGAACTCGGGCGTCAAACCGACAGTGATGCGCGAAAGATGATTCATCTCCGTAATGCCGTAAACTCGAGAGATATATTTCGCGAGAAAGTGCGCACGCGGCGTCTCTCTTTCTTTTTTTTTTCAGGAAAGACGCGTCGAAGAAAAGCAGGAAAATTCACGATACGGCACGCGAAAGGTGTCCGCGCGATCCGGCTCGAAGCCGATACCCCGGCAAAAAGGGCTCGCTTTATAAACACCTTTAAAACATGATCACCGTGGATAATGATAGAGTAATAATAAAGCGTGCGCGCGCGAACGCTCACCGGTTGACAGGAATGACCTTCGGCGTCCCGCGGCCAGACAGCTGCGCGAGCGCGTGCATTCACTTTGTTGAGATACTAACGCGCACTGGGGGCCCGTGTAATGTATTTATTAGAGTGCGTTAAATTGCAATGCTCGAGTTGTTTATCGTTCCTTTGGAGGGGAAACCAATGTTTCTCGCCTACCACTTTCTATCCTCTTTTTCAAGTCGAAAAGTTTGAGATTTTTTCAAATTGAGTTATAAACGCCCCGAAGTGGAGTTGGAGTTCGTTTATAAAAGCAGTCTATCGATTGTTTGGTTCGTCGGATAGTTCATACATCTTAGAAGCGAGAAAAAGTCGAACTGGAAATTCAATTTTAACGACTGCGCGAAATAACTTGAATAAAACGAGCGTCGAATTAATTCTGAATATTAAATTAACAATTTCAGAATCACCGATCGGCATTAAAATCGACAAACAAATTTATCCCCGTCTTCCCCCCCATTCACTTAAAATTAATTCCGTCCAATTAAAGCGTACGCGCTACTTGTACATCACTTACTAAATGCCTACAAGACAGCATATAATTTAAAACGCTTTTTCTAGCGCATCCCGATCTCCCTGTATATCGAGCCAGCAAGTCGCGCGGAATCACTTAACACGTGCCGACCATCAATTCAACTGTCATTTAGCCGTGCATACACGATCATCGATCGGCACCGACGCGAGATCATTCACGGAGCGTTAAAAGGCCCCGGCCATCCAAAATCACGTGTTTTCGCCGAGCACAAAGATATAGATGTATAACACACTTCACTCTCGCGACTCGCGAACGATGCGCGAAAATTCGGCCCGGGTTTTTCAGCACTGGAGGAGCATCGGGCTGCGGCACTCGGCTTTTCCGCGGCTCGCGGCTCCAAAAGGAAGGAAGAGAGACGGAGTCCAAGAAGGAGACGTTTCGCGGGGCCCGATCGCCGCTCGCACACTGTCATCTCGAGGAGAGCCGCCGGCGGCCGATGCCCGGCTCAAGCTCTCTCTCTCTCTCTCTCTCTCTCTCTCTCTTTCTTTCTCTCCGGCTCGTTCAGCCTCGTCGTCGTCGTCGTCTTCGTCGCCAGCTGCGAACCGGTTATGTGTGTATATACGTACTTTCATCGGCTCGCTCGCGACCGAACGGACGAAGAAGAAGAAGAAGAGTAGGAGGAGCGCTGTGCACGGCCCCTCCGCGGCTCCCCCTCTCTCTCTCTCTCTCTCTGTCCGTACGTGCATCCGTGTGTGCGAGCGACGGCCCTCGAGAGAGAGAGCCGGCCGATGCAGAAAAACGCGAGGGGACGAAAGAGAGGAGAGCGATAAAAAGAGGTAAAAGGCCGCGCGAGCCGAGGTACGGAGAGAAAATTAAGCCCGGGGAGGGAGTCTCTCTCTCTCTCTCTCTCCTTGGCTTCGTGTAGTTTGACGATGTTCGAAATTCGAAATTTTGAGGTGCTGCTGCGGGAAGCCGAGCGAGGGGACCGAGAGAGCTCCGGCGACGAGGCTGCCTGCGAAGTTTGTTAAAAATTAGTTTGCAAATTTTATGGGATACACTTCGGTTCATGTCAAACAGTGAGTTACTGGCCCGCGCTTTATTTCGAAGGGACAGTTTCAGCTGGAATTTTATACTTTGTTATTAATTTTACGTGCAATACCATTCCCGATGTGTGAATTGTTATTAAAAAATATTCGACTAAAGTACTCGTGGTAAAATTGATTAATTGTCAAAGTAACTTTTTTGCTTTTCGAATATTTTTTCGCAGTGAATTTATACAATTAAGTTTCGCTGAAATTTTGCGCGATGCATTATTTATTGGAATAATTGAAAAATTTGCACGGCACCGTGGCATTATCGGAAATTTGAAGCAGCTGCGGTTATTGGGCAGTTAATCGCGTTATAAATTTCAAATTTTGCAAGCGAAGCACTTAGTTTACCTCGTTTTTGGAGGTTTTAAAAATTTTCGAAAATATTATCAGTAGATAATCGAATTTGGGAAGAATTTTAATCGATATTAAATTTGCTCGCCGGGCAGCTCGCATCATACGCAGGAGCGTTCCTACCTCGTTATTGCGTCGTAAAAATTTCGAAGAATTCACGCGTAAAACTGCGGAATAATTGCTTTTTTCGAAAATTCAAAAATGGACCAATAACTTTAACGAAATCCTTATAAGAACAATGTTTTTGTATACCCCCTTTCGAGAAAGCTATAAAGCCATAAAAGGAAAACCAGCACCGGCCGGTTTTCACTCACTTTCCCCTATTAATTTGCAAGTCTGTTTGCATTAGCGCAAATGACCTCCGCATAAAGAACCAATAAAATGTGTGCACAAGGGAACTGTAAATTTTACAATGCCAAATTATATTCCTCTTCATAAAGTACTTATCAAATTATATTATCTTATTTCATTTGCAGACGCTGTAATAATAAGAAGAATAATGCTAAAGTGTTTCCTATAGGAACAACGTTCCATTTGGATCTAATGAATTATTGTGCAATAAAACATTATCTCCCATTAATAAATTTTTTCCAGTCTTATATACGAATATAATTTTTCGAAAATCAATTTCCGATAATTTAATTTAAAAATAATCATTTTCCATTTACGTTCGATATCGCAGCACGAACCGTTACGGCATTCGAGGGAAATGAATATGCTGTATAATGCGAACATAATCCAAAGCTCGATCTATATATTTAAAGCTTAATTAACGTAATTACTTCACGTCGCTCACGCGCTCGACATTTAAATGCTCTCCCCCAAAAACTAACGATCCAGACATTTTGATACGGCATTAATTCAACCAGATCGTAACGAAGTCCCTATCGCGATTTATCAATCTCGCCTATCGCATACATCACAAAACGTTTTATCGTTTGCGCTGCAAAAAAAAAAAAAAAGAAAAAAGAAAAAGTGACGTATAACCGATTTTTCGCGGGAGCAAAAGCCTGCGCCCCGAATAGAGGGCCAAATATCTCCGCGGCAATACGTCATTTTAGTGTCGGTTATAATCAACATCAATGAAATGCAAATCCTCCCGCGGTCGTATAACTAAAGCAAATACGTAATTAGCATTTCGGCGTCGGGCCAATAATTTTTCCGGCGATATTCGACGCCGATAAATCAATGATCGTCGGGCCGCGCGCGGAGCATCTGCAATTACGCTTGATTTCCGCGTACGCAATAATTACACGGCGCGTCGATTATTCGCCGAAAGTCCCGTCGACCTTTCCTTCCCCCCCCCCCCCCCGAAAAAAAAAAAAAAAAAAAAAAACAGTACCGAAAGAAATTTTTCTCCGACTGCCGGGTGTATAGTATACACACAAAGGAGGTAAGGAGGCGCGCGCGCACACAGAAGGAGGAGATAAAGAGAGAAAACAAATTGAAAGAAAGGAAATAAAGAAGGAGGAGTAAGAGATAAAAGGAGAACGATATATATACGCGAGACAAAACGAAGGGAATGACAGAGAAGACAGATGGAAAAAGGGAAGGAATAAAAGCAACGGCTCTCCGCGAAGGAGGCGGGATAAGGAGCTGAAAGAGAGTGTGTGTTGCGCGAGGCTGCAAAAAAGGAGGAATTGAAAAATGAGGAAGTCGAGAGAGAGAGAGAGAGAGAGAAAGAGAGAGAGCCCGCACATACACGTTCGCCGCGCTGCACGTGCGCACTTCCTCGTTCGGCGAAATTTGCGTTAAAGCCCGAGGGCCGCGCTTTATATCCAAGCGGCTCCTCTTCCTCGCCTTCGTGCCTCGGTTTTTAAAAGCCGCGTGCACACGCGCGGCTCCGGACTCCGAGCTGCGCACGCTGCTCTCCGCAGTCAAACGTCAACGCGCGCTCTTTGCCGGTTATGAGAGAATGAAAGCAACGAATCTCAATGAGACGCCTTGTTGACAAGACTTTGTTGTTGCCTCGAGCCTCGGTTTACCGCTCTCGAATCTTTGCTCCTTGCTCAGGGTTGCTCTTGGTTCAGCAGATTTCAAAGAAAAATATTATGAATACTCTACAAATATGAAGGAACCATTGACTGATATGGCATGGAAAGTAAAACTTATTTAAATATAAAATATGAAAATTAACAATTTTTTTTTAATATAATTTTGAATTGTAGGTGTGGCTCAGAAGCAGTTGTTTGTTGCTGGGATAAAACAATGATGATAGTTGGGTGTTTTAAAGGGGGAGAAATTATATCTTTTCCATATGATGGACCAATTCATTTAATAACTGAAATAGACTGTGTTAGAGTGCTATCAGCTTATTCTCATGAAATAATTCAAAAAGTTCCTAATGTTGTTCAAAAAATTTTTGGAATTAATTCTACAGATCCTGCTTCTTATTTACTAGAAGCTTCAAAACAATTTCAGAAAAAAAGTCATAAAGCAGATAGTTATATAGATTTAGTAAAAGACAAATTGGATACTGCTGTGACAGACTGCATTAATGCAGCAAGTCGCGAATTTGATTTTGAAACTCAAAAACTTTTAATGCGGGTATGAAAAAATATTTTGTTTACTTTTAAAATATATATTTTTATGTACTACAAATAATTTTATACTTTCAGGCAGCGAAATTTGGAAAAGGTTTTAGTAGAACTATAAACCCTGATCACTACGTAAACATGTGTAGAACGTTAAGAGTTTTAAATGTCATCAGGAATCCTCGCATTGGAATACCTTTAACTTATGTGCAGTAAGTAAAAAATAATAGAAAACTTGAAGACAATGAAGCAAATTGATTTAAAAGCTGCATATCTTTCTTTAAACTATCTTTTTATTGTAAATACTGTGTAATACTATTTATTAATTTATTTAATAAGCAGTTTTTATGTTAATTAGGTTGAATACACTGACATATCAAGTGATGTTGGATCGATTAGTAGCGAGAAGACATTATTACCTCGCTATTCACATAGCAAAACATCTTCAGTTACCTGAAATTGATGGTGAAAGTAGAATACTTGCTCATTGGGCTTGTTATAAGGTTTTTACAAAAATTAAGAACATAATATTTAAATTGAACTTTTATAAAAACTGATTATCCTGATTTCATTAGGTAAAACAAACGGCACTCGATAAAGAACAAATAGCAGAAGAAATCGCAGATAAATTAGGATATACACCTGGCGTATCTTATAGTGAAATTGCAATAAGAGCTGCTGATTGTGGTCGCAAACAACTCGCTATAAAGGTATAAAAAAAATAACCTTGTAAACAAAAAATCGTATAAGAAAACACATATATGATGTAATTATTTTCTAGCTAATTGATTATGAACCAAAGGCACAGTTACAAGTTCCACTACTTTTAAGATTAGGAGAAGAACAAGCAGCTCTTAAAAAAGCTGTGGAGAGTGGAAATACTGATTTGGTTTATACAGTCATTCTTCATTTAAGAGAACACATGTCTTTGTCAGATTTTCAAGTAAGAATCTGTTAATTAATAATTCTTCATAATTGTTTAAAAATTATACCTATTGATAAAATAATTTTAAATACTTAATTTAAAAACAAATCATTCTCAATATTTTTTCCAGATGGCTATAATGCACTGTCCATTAGCAATGACTTTATACATCAAATACTGTTATAATCACAATAGAGAAACCTTACGTGATATTTATAATCAGTATGATGATTATTATTCACAAGCACTTTGGTTTTTGAGAGAAAGCTATCAGGTAAAATATTATTTTAATAATATTTTCTTTTTTAAGTAATTTATTGTATAAAATAAAATTTATAATTATTTAAAGAATTCAACTTCAAGAGATGCAATGCTACAATCAGCCTTGGATAATTTTAAACTAGCTAAATGCGATACAAATGCAAGCTTAACTGATGAACAAATTAAATTATTAAGATACCAACGTTCTCTAGAAGAAACTTTGCACAAATCTGTAATTGGAAAACCCCTTCATGATACTGTAAAACTGTTACTTCTTAGTAATGAAATTAAATTAGCTGATAAGTTAAGATCAGAATATAAATTTCCCGATCGAAGGTGAGTGTTAACAATATGAATTCATTAAAATATATATATATATATTTTTTTTTGTATAAATTTTATATATGTATAATATTGCTTATATTCAACAGATATTGGTGGCTGAGAATTCAATGTTTGGCTGAGAAAGGATTATGGAGTGAACTGGAAAAATTTTCTAAAAGTAAAAAGTCTCCAATTGGATATGAGGTATATAACTAAGAGTGTTTAATTATTGAGTAATAGATCTTGGTATGTTTGCACTAACAGACAAAATGCTGAAGCACGTGTCTCATCTTTTTGGTCAAGGAATTTCCTGCAATTATACCAAGATGCTTAAACCGTATGGTGGGACACTTTTTGTAATAGAACTATTTCATTCCTTTCTTAAAAAAGTGATGAGCTTGAAAATAAATACGAACTGTTCGTGATATGATATTGACTAAGTCTGATCGCGTGGTAGTGTTAATTTGAAAAAAAACTCAATTGTTTTGCGTAAAATAATTTATTTATTATACGTGAAATTTAATAGAATTATTTTCATATAATTTAATTTAACGAACTCTATGTTTAAAAATATAACTGATTTGCGATTTTTCAAATTTAATCTTTTTTACAGCCTTTCATAGATGAATGTCTAAAGTATAAAAAAGAAACAGAAGCAAAAAAATATCTATCTCGCATTAAAGACGAATTGAAAGTTAAATACTTAGTTAAACTAGAGTAAGTACTTCAAAGTATTTATATAAATAAATATTTTTTACAAAAGTATTGTAATAAATTAAATATTTTAGCATGTTATTGGAAGCAGCCCAAACTGCATTAGAGCAAAAAGACTCATCAGCTATGACATTTGTATTATCTTCCTGTGATACATCTGATAGAAGACTGCAAGAAAAGATCAGTGCAATAGCGGCAACTCTTAAAAACGGAAAGTAAAAAGCTAACAGAAAAGATACCGTTGAAATGTAATTATTGTAATATGTAAATATTAATTGTAGCTTTTTTATCAATATAATATATTTTTATTTTTTAATTTTCATATATTGATAACATATTTACATATGATATTAATATATAGCTAATAGAAATATAAAGTTATAAAAGTATTTCTGTAAAAAAATCGTCATATAAAATCAATCAGTAGTAAAAAACCTATTTTAATACATGCAGTTCACTTCAAAGAACGAATTCTATTAGCTTACTATTATATAACTGTAAGTAAATTCCCTTTTCTTCACCCGGAAAATATTAATTGTATCACATTTATTTCTAAGTATGAATAGAATTCTGCGATTTCTATTTTGATAGTATCCAATTATCATGTTTTTTTACAACATCAGCTACTATCAATTTTTCAATTTCTTCACCATTGTTTATGTCTTGATTTGACAGAGATATAATGTAATGTTGCTCTTTCTCAACCATAACAACTTGCTGCTTACGTGTTTGTAAAATATTTGCTATTACTAACTGTAAATAAAAATTTATTTAGTGTACATAATTACATGCAATTGTAATATACATGTATTTAATATATATTCTTACATTATGGTTATACTTTTCTAAAGCATCTTTGGCTTTAGCAATTAAAATTTTTTCATCAGTTTCTAGTTTAAAAGATACAACAAAAGCTTTTGGAACCCATAAATTGACAAGTGGCTTTAAGACTTTTGGAACTAATTGGAGATGAATAGATGGTGGTCCATCTGAAGAAATTTTATGCACAGCCTGATAGATAAAGTAATAAAGATTTTAAAAAATTAAGGTTTAGTAAGAATTATATGAAATTGAATGAAAATTATATACCATTTCATTAGACGGAATATAAAAATCAGATACAGCAGCAGCTAAATATAAGATAGCTTTGTTCTCCAAAATAGTTAATGTTTGACAGACACTTCTTAAAAGCCATAAATACTCAGAAAGTGTTGTAAAACTAATTTGCAGAAGCTTATTTTGTTTTATAGTATCTTTATATTGTTTCAAAACTACTGATATTTTATTTACATATGGTGAAGTAACTAAATAAAAAAAATATTTATAATTTTAAAATATATTCATATGTCAATAAGATTTTATGTACCTGATATTATTGGTCCACTGCTTGTGTTAGATAATTCCATCATGTCTAAAAGTTTTTGCCCAGAAAAATGACGTGAGAAAGGTTCCAAAGATTTAAGTCTAAAATTTTTAATTTATATCTGTATTAAAGGGCACGGGAGCACCCTGTGGAAAGTAGGATAAATTGATACATTGATTATAAAACATGATGTTACCTACCTGTACATAAATATAACTGCATAACCATGATCTAAAAAATACTCTGCAGAAATCGAACCACGATTTCCTGCACTAAAATTATCAACAAATCGCACTGTATTGTGCTCTAATGGAACAGTCGTACCCCCACTCTAAATTTAAGAAAATTTATCAAATATAGTAAAAAATTAGTTTAGTTTATAAAATATTTGGAAAATCATATTCTTACTGTAACTAAAGCAACTTTAGTATTTTCCTTAGCATGTTGCTCTACAAACTTTTTTATAAGGTTTTCATTTTCATCAAGATTTAAAGGTTTTGGAGTTTTTGCATAAAATTCTTCCCATGTTGATGGCATTAGATATAATAGTCACGATTATCAAATCTTTTTTGTTAATCTGCACTTAAAAAATATTTTAGTTAATTTAAAATATTTACTATATTGTAAAAAAATAAATTGGATAAAAATAATTTTTTTTATATTTAAGTTTAAATTTTTTTTATTTTCTTTATTGTATTTGTCTAATCTTTATTACAATAGATATTGCAATGAAAAAGTTAAGTAAATTTATTTTAAGATATAAATATATTTAAAAAATTCTTACCTAATATTATGTAATATATTTAATTATACTTGAGTGAAATTCATTTCTCAAGATATTAAATTAGTTTATTTAATGAAAAAAAAAAGAAATCAAATTAAAAATAACTTTGACCAATGGCAAATAAAAATTAAAATATTTTAGTTAATTTTTCCTTTAAAAAACGACAGTATGTACACAAACCTGGCTTACTTTTTATAGGTTAGAATCATTTACACATATTTCAAGGACATAAAAACTGGCTAAAACATTTTTTAACACAAATGGAAGATTAAATATAAAAAATAACGATTTTTTATCATTATTTTAAAAAAAGAAAAATTTAACAAGAAAACAAACTTGTTTATTATCAATTAAATAAAAATTATTACAAACAGCTTTTTGGAATAATTTAAATCATACATAAAAATACTATAGAATATCAATTTATATTATTCATTAGCACTGAGGTATTTAACAAATTGTTGCATAATAATAAATTCTACCATTTAATTTCAATATTATTGTATGCTATCCAATCTACTTCGGCCTTCAATATCCAACTAATTTAATATTTGGGAGCTGGATTGCTTGTTACATCTATACCATGAGGATTCATCAACTAAAATCCCAATAGAAGTAATTAGTTATAAGATACGAAAAGTATAAATAGAATAACAATAAAATGTCTACCTTGTATGCTTTGTTCTCATAGTGATTCCAGGGCTCAGGGTTCTTCTTTTTGTTCCATGAAACATCAGGATTTTTGATGGCTAATCTTAAGGTGTACAAGGTGGAAGCAGCCACTCCGATACCAAGGCATACAAACAAGGGGATGAGCTGAAATAGGTAAAATCGTAATAAATTTTTTCTTTTACAGTTAACAGTTAAAAAGATTGTACGTTAATTAGAATATATTTTTCTTACCGAGGGGTGCTTTTTCATGCCACTAATACTCATTCCTTCCAAACCCATTTTTGCTGTTGATTTTAAAACTTTTAGCTTAAAGAAAGAGGCTGTGTTGTTTCTTTAAAAGAATCTGAATCGAAATTGAAATGGAATAGACACGGTAGCAGACGCATATAAGATAAGTGTGGACTGTTCGTAAACGAACTCGAAACTTCGAAAGGTTTTCTACTTCGTCATCTGACTACCTGTGACAACCGTGACAACCTGACTCTGACATTCTGATTTTTGAGTTTCTGACTCGTAAAAATTTGTAGAAAAAGTTTATGTATTTATTTAAACATATAAATTTTATTATTTTAAAAAATATCATTATTATTACTACCTAATAATTTTAATAAGTTAATTATATTGCAAAGAATAAAATTTTGTTTTTTTTTTCATTAAAAAATTGTTGTTAAATTAAAAAGTTGTTGTAGGATCCTGAAGTTTCAGTAATACCTATTTTTCCGTAATATTTATTTTTAGTATTACATAAAGAAATTAGCAACCTTTGATTTAAATAATATATTAGTGATCAATCATAATGCACAAACGGAATATTTAAAATTTTTAATTATCAATTGTTTAAATAACAAAGTAATGTCATTAAAAAATTTTTTAAAATATTTTTATTAAAATTTAATAAATCTGTACATATATACAGTGATTTAGTGTAAACAAAAAAAATTAGTCTTTAATAAATAACAATTTACTCTCTAAGGATTTCTAATTCCTCAGGTGTAACATGCATTCTTAGTTCTTTTTCTCTTATCAAATCTTGAATTTGTGTCAAAATTTGTGGTGCTACTTCTGCTGCACTAATGTATACACTTCTAGCCCAAGGGCACTGTGCTACTGCTTCATAATAAATTTCTTCTCCTTTTTTTGCACGCAAATCGTGTTCACAGAGTAAAAGCATATAAAATTTCCAAACTAAAGGACAACCTTGCACTTGCTGAGTTTTTGCAACTGTTTTGTGAAAATGGAGCATTTTGTTAATCATTGCTTTATAACCATCTTCATAATTAATTTTTTTTAAATAAGTTATTCGAGCCCTTCCAGCTAGGCAGCTTGCAAAAATTGTCCATATAGTTGGCTCCTTATTTCTACTTTTTAATTGCCAATAAGGTAGTTCACTCTCACATAAAGCATTTATTGATAATAACAGAAAATTGCTAGGAAATTCCTTTAACCCTTCACTTACTGTTTGTTTTAAAAAATTATTTGCTTTTTCAAATTTGTTGTGACAAAATTGTAGAAATGCTACTTTAATTTCATAAAATCTTTCTTGCAAACGAGGACATTTATCACAATGCATCAAGCATTTATCAAATAATTCCACAATATCTTCTATGCTCTCTAATAAATTGTCTTTGAAATGTAACAAGTATGCATAACAAACTACTAAATCACAATATAGATTTGGTAATAAAAAGGTATCTTCTGACTCATCAGTAACAGGATTCATTAAAAATTGTAATATTTCATTATACAGCATTTCCTCTGTAGTAGTCTTGGAATCACAATTAAAACATTTAGATAAATGATTTACAAAAATTTCTTCAATCTCTTCAAAAATTTCTAAATTAGTAGTTTTATTAGTATCTGAATCTAATAAAATTTCAAAAAGAGTTCTATATAAACTAAATAGAGCTGCTTTTTCTTCTGAATTTAATAAATTTGTATCTTGTGATTGAATTATTGTTTTCAATATTTGTATGCACTGATCATTAGAACTAAGTTCACGTTCTATCAAAGCAAATTCTCTATAAAAATGAAGATTATTTCGATTTTCTGCTTTTTTAAGAAAATTTTTTATGATAGATTTTACTTTCTTGTTTTTATTATTATCTTTTAAAGGATCATTTTTAGAAATAATAATTAATAATCTTTCAAACCTTAACCACCATATAAAAATACTAGTCCTTTGAGTTGATTTTAGTTTTTCTGCTATTGTATTGAACACTGATCTTATAAAATCTAAAAATGATTCTTGAGCTGGATGAAATTTAAGGTATTGTGGTCCTGATGTTAATTTTCCTTCAAGTAAATCAGATATTACATCTTTATTATTTAAACGATTATCAGCTTCACCAGCCCAAATAGTTGGATAAATCATAGGAAGTATAAATTCTAAAGAATCTATACTCCAAAAATGTTGCTCTAAACTAAAGTCTTTCAATGAAGAATGTCTACATGGTAACAAAGGAACTTTGAGACAAAGTATGGATAAAATTACTAATTGAAAATTAGATTCCCTTGAAATTGTTGGATAAATAAAATCATTTGTTTCTTCAGCAGATACTAAACGTTTCTCATCTCCAATAAGATTTATATCAACCTTATTTATATCTACACAAGTCCAATGACAGCTTTCTCTGAGAGATTCAATACGCAACCATAACTGATCTAATGGGAGCTTAGATGTCAAAATTATATCTTCCATATTCATAAGCATTTTCTCATCAATTGTATTTATATCTTGAAGAGTGTCATGAGGTAAAGCTAAATTTAAACATAAATTTAATCTTATAATTTCCCACATTTGTTCCCAAAGACCTGCATGACGTAAGAAAATTAAGCATTGATATAGTAATCCTAAAACCTCTTCATCATAAAATTTAGGATTTACTTTAGACTTCTTTTTTAAAATTGAAAAACATTTTACATACAATTCTAAAACTTTGGAGACTTTGCATAGTGCGCATGATGTTTGTATAACCATTATAAGGGATTGCCATAAAACAACATTTTTGGAATCTTTTTGAACCATTGCATCAATCTTATTTGCAAATTCATCAGCTGGTAAAAGTTCTGACATTAAACGCAATTTCATTTTTAACAATTCACTGGAGTCTTGATTTAAAGTCATAGCTTTTTCAACAATAGATAGTTTCTTTTGATTTGTAAGGTGATTAACATGTTCTTTATCAGAATAAAATGGTAACTTTTGAGCAATTTTATCTTGAAAATTTATGTATTCTAACCATGAATCTACATCTTTAGGACATTCTGCAAGTTTTTTATTAAAATCTTCCACTGCAGCTTTTTGTTCATTTTGAATTTTGTTACGTTCTTCATCTTGATATGCAGATACTAAAATTTCTTCTTCATTTTTGACGTTTGATATTTTTTCTTTTTTTGAACATTTTTTAAAATTATCCAAATTTATATCATGGTATCTTCGAGAATGTTTTTGCTTTTTTTGTTTTTTATAATTGAAACCTATTTTAATATTACCCAATCTATAATTTGGTCTTAAAGCCCATTCTAGAGTGTCAATTGTTAAAAAAAGTTTATTTCTTTCTTTATCTTCAAAATAAACATCTTTCACATAAGTTTCATATTGTGCAGAAGATTCATTCTGTGAAGATTTAGAGCTTTTCTTTTTTTGTTGAGAATCAGTTGCAGTAAATTTCGATGCATGTTTACATATACTAGAGACTTGTTCATTTTCATTTGGAATGATACCTATATCAACATTATCTTCATCAGAACTGGAACTCCATTCTTCATTTCTTGTATTAGGAGGTACACTTGATGAAAGTTGTTCATAACTAGAATTTTGAAGCCAACTCGATTGCTTACTTACATCTTGATGTTCATCAATAACATTATCAATATTAGTTACATTTTCCTGATTGGAGTAAGCAGGAAAAAGAGACATTCTGCTTTGCTGATACTGTTTAAAAACAATAAAAAAACAATATGTGGTCACAATTATATTTATTACAAAACAAATTAATAAAGAGTAGATTTCATTGTTTTACCTAAATTTCTGAATTTTCATGCATTGAAGATTTATCAATATCTTCTGGATGATATTATTAACATTACAATTAATTAA
>UCOM01003913.1:0-14926 GCA_900474385.1 Ormyrus pomaceus
GTCGGGGCTGGGCTGTTGCCGCGGACTTCGAAACATTTCCAGCGGCGACAAGGTGAAGAAACCCTCGTTATCGAACCGCAGTCCCGCCATGCTGCCGTCGCTCAGCTGCCGACGCTGCTCGGGAGTAACCGGGGGAGACACGAGCAGTTGCCGCTGGAGAGAACGATTTAATTCCTCCTCGTCATTATTAATACCTGTAATTAGAGAAATGACATTATTAGTATACATTCTAACGACGCACGCGTGTATCCGTAAATTCTCTCCGTGCAGAGGAAGACCAGCAGCGCGGGGCAGTACAAGCACACGATAAGCAAGCAAGCGGGAGATGAGAGAATTTACCGATACTAGCTTAATTAAATTTTAACCATCCTTATATATCAACCGAAAGTCAATTTGTCCACTCGCGAGATTCAAATATTACTAGATATTTACTAAACGCCACCTGTCGGCTCTTCCTGCAACTAGAAAAGTTACTAAAAAAACATCATTCGATTATCAAAAAGTTACTAAAGAAATAATACACTTGCTGGCTAGCTGCATCCCTCGTCTGCTGGGGTCAGATTAACCCCGAGTGACTGAGTTATTCATGCATCCGTTCGTTCTTCATTCATTCATTCATTCATTCATTCATTCATTCATTCATTCATTCATTCATTCATTCATTGTCATTTATTCTTTCATTGATTGATACAAAAAAGACTGCACAAGAGATGAACGAGACCTAATGTCTAATACTAACTTATCAACAACAGTTGATAAGTTAGTTTTAGACATTAGTTATCGCGACATCGACAAAGGAGGAACTTGTCCTTGTCGATCAACCTACGCACACCTACTGAACCCTTCTTCTTCAAGCCCCGTCCCGTCTAGTTCGACGATTCAAAATTATCTGCATCAGTTGTTTTCAATCTCTCTGTCACACAAACACACACACACACACACACACACACACACACACACACACACATTACGTTGAATTTAATATTGAAGAAATATACATGCACGCCCATACGAACGACAAAAAATTTTTTTTTTTTTTTTTTTTTTGTTTTATTAATTATTGTCAACTATACACCGCCGCGTCGCTCCTCTAATTCCCTGATGTGGCCGCGCAGGGAGTCCTCTGTGCCCGAGGAGTCATTGGGCATCCCCGAATCCGGGCCGGTGGATGAGGAGGATGACGACGACGGTAACAGCCCGTCGAGATCATTATCCGACGAGGTTCCCTCCTCCTCCGACTCCTCGTCGGACATCCGCGGGGACGACAAGTCGGGGTCAAAGTCGCCGAGAACTTCGGCGACGAGACTTTCCCACCAATCCGGCTGCTGCCGCCGCTGCTGGTGATGCTCATCTGTTAAATTTAGAATTATGCAAACGGTTAGTCGATTCTTGCATTTTTACTTACCGTATATCCGCAAGTTCCCCCAAGGATTGGACAACACAATTCAAGGATAGCATGCAGCATGCGGGATTCGAGAACTTGCCGATACAGCTGTTAAAATTTTTAACGTCCCTTATATATCAACCGATAACGAATTCGGTCGCTTGCGAGACGACCGCCATTTTGGTAGCCACCTATCGGCCGACTTGAAAAGTCACTATAAAATGTCCACCACACCATATGTACACACAAGAGAATAAATACACACACACACGCACGCACGCACGCGCGCGCGCACAGACACACAGAATCCTCCTCGCCGACGACAATCTTGTCCACTGGGAGATCGGCCGTGGAACATCGAACCCAATAACCCAATAACCCGATAACCAATGACGGAACAACCTATAACCGAATTAAACCCAAGCCAAATGTTACCCGAATAACCCACTAACCAAACATCAGCCGTGTTCCCTGCTGCGTACTCCTATTAGTGGACCGAAAATTGGATTAAAATTTGACTCAACTGCACGCGGTTGTTGCCCCCCGACATATTTCAAAGTTTTCATATTTTATTTTCAACGTCAAAAAGGTTATTGAAAATACCTAACACAGGTTTACGCTTTAGTCCATAAATACTTCATTTTTAACAATGAATAATTGCAAAATTTAGTCAAAGTCTACTTTAAATAAAGTCAGTAAAAATACATATTTTGTATCAAAATACCTTATACATTCTCGCGCGCGCGCGCGTGCGTGCGTGCTGAGAAGATCCAACAACCTCGCGTCCTTACAAGTCGGCGCGCTAGCGAATTCAGATTCTCGTGTCGTCACTAATACAGAGAGAGAGAGAGCGCCCCGACAGAGAGATCCGTGAGCAAACGCGCGCCGTCTCCGCGTGGAGAAAAGCGCGAGCGGCCTCCTTGTGGACAAACTAATAACCTTTGGATTCTCGGACTCCGCCTGCCACCACTGGATCCACTCATTTTTATCGGGCCGCAGACAGGCCGTTGCGTCCCGCACTGGTGGTGAGGTATCCCCCCTCCCAGCTGGCGCGCGAATCCGGCGTCCCTCAGGGGGCAGTCTCAACGGGCCCCTGCTGTTATTTTCCCTCTTCGCAAACGACGCCTCGCAATCTCTCCGCCACTGCAAGTATCACGACGACGCGTACGCTGATGACTTTACGATTTACTTTCAAGGCCCCTTTAATAGCATCGAAAATATCATCAAGCTAGGGTAAACGATGATCTCTCTAATTTTGCGAAATGGACCTTCGCCAACGGGCGCTAACGATCAACGCGAACAAAACGCGCAGGCCACGTGGATCGGGAGCCTCAACGCATTGCAGCTCTCGCCCCACCCACCACTGTTTTTAGACAGAACGCAGCACATCTCGTTTACTGATTCAATTAAAATCCTCCGAGTTACATTCGACAGAACGCTTTCATGGACGCAGCATTGCTCTCTCTCTCTCTCTCTCTCTCTCTCTCTGTCTCTCTCTCTTGTCGCACGCAAGACTTACGGAGCCCTCTCGCGACTAAGAAAACGCAGCGACTTTATTACACGCAACGCACGCAAAATTGCTCCTGGGGTCAAAACGCTAGTTTCACCCGCTGCTCGAATACTGCATGGGGGTGTCTGTTCCTAGATCTCTCCGGCGCGAACTCTCTACTAAGTTAACCAGATGCAAAAATGCCGCCTTGCGCTTCGCGCCTTAAATCCGCGCTTTAAAGCGCTACTATTTACAATGACATGTTCGAAAAAGCGAACTCGCGTTAAGCGTTACACTAATGTTACGCGACGTTAGTCTCCATACTCTCTCTCTCTCTCTCTTATCTACTTGCGAATCCTACTCGTCCTAGCTTTATACTTTACTTGTTTACCGGCTCGTATCCTCTGTATTTTATCTTACATGATAATATATTATATTTTATTTGTTGATGCTATGGTACTATCTTATCTTCTGTATTTTATTTTATTTTATTTTATTTTATATTATATTATATTATTTTTTATTATTATTATATTGTAAGCTTAGTTTTAAGTTCAAGTTGATTTTACATTGTAATCTATTCTGCGTTTTTTCTTTATGCCCTTGGGTTCACGCCCGAGAGTCTGCTTCTAGTTAATAAACTATCTATCTATCTATCTCTCTCTCTCTCTCTCTCTCTCTCTCTCTCTCTCTCTCTCTCTCTCTCTCTCTCTCTCTCTCTCTCTCAAGATAATAAGTGTAAAAAAGTGGAGGAAGGCCTAATTGGTACACATGTAATGAAACACAAGGATTAATTGTTGACGACTTGTTTCACCTACTTCTGACACAACGGTGATATATATACACCTACTGTTACTAAAGAAATAATCACACTGGAGAATTTAATACTATTATGGGATGGGCTTTAACTGGCCGACGCGCGCGAGCGAAAGACGCCAAAGTAAGTCCGCAAAATTGGCGCCCGGTATGTGTAATGTCTAACGAGCTATAAAAATATGTATATTCAACTTTTAAGTTATATCGAAACATTTCCGAAACAGAGATATAATTTCTCATCTAAAAATATACTTTTTCAATTATATGGCTGACTTTAATTAATCTAATTTTTTTATTCAATTCCAATATATTATTTTCTACAGCTGTCTGCGAACCATAATTTATTGTCAGGTTTGCACATTCATAATTTTAAGCTTCTATGCTCTCTAAACAGGCTTGCCCAAAATTCATTCGAAATTACGTACGTAAATAATATACAATCGCACGCAAAAACAGAAGCTCACCCTCTCTCTCTCTCTCTCTCTCTCTCTCTCCTGCTTCCAAAACATGGGACGCGGCGGAGGCGGCGGCGAAACACCTCTTCGCGGCGCGAGCTGACAGCAGCGCTGCGAACACAGATAGGAGTGGGGGGAGGCTTCGCCAACCTCGAGCTAAAGCAGCCGCGCCGCCGCCGTCGCACAGTCCTCGAGATACACTCCCTTGTTGGAGACGAGTAACGTTGTCGCGCTTCGTAATTAATCGTATCGAGCTTTATTCTCGCGCAATTCATCTCTGTGTTATCTGTGTGACTCTGTGTTGTGTGTGTGAAGTGCGTTGTCGTCTGTTTCGTAAGAAAGACATTGACGGTGGGTCGCCGCGACACAAACTGCTTCGCGAAGCAGCATCTTCGTCGAGTCGTGTCAACCCCCGTCTTCGAGCGAGCAGCAACACCCCCCACACAACTAAGGAACACCGCAGCAGGCGTGAAAGGTAAGATTTTTCATTACTGAAACAAATTCGTTATTTTTTTTTCCCCCCTTTATTTTTCTTTAAGTCTTATATTCGTGTCGCGCGGGTGTCAAGCGTGCGCATTGTTGTCGTGATGCGCGCGTGCATCCTCGAAAATAAAAAGAAAATCGGCTTCCAGGAACGAAAAGCGCGCCTCGTGCCCCGAGCCGCGGCAGATTCCATCGCGCGCGCACGCGCGCGCGCGCGATCGGCTAGCTCCGCCGAGCTGACAATGGAACCCGATACAACAACACAGCTACGTTCCGTGAACGCGCGCTCCCGCGCGGATATCTTGCGTTATGTTTACCCTTTTTTCTCTCTCTCTCTCTCTCTCCCTCCCTCCCTCCTTCTTCACCTCTATTTTTGTTATGTAGTTTGTATCTTGTATTTTTAGTTGTTAAGTAAAATGACAAAGTGAGCAATGCATCTCTGACAGAATGACATACACATTACTTATTGTACACACTGCCAAAGTTACATTTTTATACATATTATACGCTCGCGTGAGTTTCATAGAATTTCGCAAAATTTTTGTTCTACACATGTGCAAATCTTTTTTCGTATTTGTTTTTACCATTATGGTGAAGTAAAAGCTTATATATATATGTCCATCTTTTTTTTATTACTACAATGCTGTGATATAAATTTTTAATGATCCGTAACAACAAGTTTTTATTATTAATACATTACACGGACACAGATACACTATATATTTTTACAAAGACCGTATTGTTCTTTATTGCCTAATTGATTGTAACGTTGTTACTTTTTCGGCCGTGGGTAACATGTGAGCGCGACTGCAATGCGCTCGCCGCTTTACCCCCCCTAAAGAACGCGAGTTTGCTCCTCGCGAACCCGCTTGATGTTCTTCTTGTCGGACTTTGTGTGGCTGCGCGCGCGCCTCGCAGCCAGCCAGGCACTGCCGCAGTCTCGGGATGCGCGCTGTCCGTAAATCGACAGGGCGCCCGCGGAGGCGGCGGTATCCGGCCGACGCCACGATCGGATAATGCAAGCAATCGGAAAAGAAACTTAACGCGCTAAATAGATGTCGACACTACACTTTGTTGAAACAAAAGAAACAACAAAAAGAAACAACTACACAGCAGGTGTGTTGGAGAGAGCTCGCTTCCAACGAGTGCAAGCGTCAGCACTTCTCAAACGAATCTAAACACACAACAATCGCGACACGCTTACGCGGACCGACATACTTTTGCCGTGTTTAGCAGTCAAATCTCGTCTGTCGCGCGATCACACTGCTGTCTTAACGCGCGCGCACACACACACGCACACACGGCAACACAACAACAACGACAACAACGACAACAGCAACAACAAGAACAACGAGCAAAGCAAACGAGTGTACATGGCGGCGGCGGTTCGCTTTCTACTGGCGAGACAGCGTGGGCGTTGCCGTGTACCTTTAATCCACAACAGCGCGCGCTCTTTTCGTTTCTCACTCGGTCGATAATGTACCGTCACGCGATAAAATTTTCAATTTCAAATTTTTTTGCAGCCTTGCCATGGCGGACGACGATCGCTTTCAAGAGAGAAGGCCAGCGGAAGGCCGGCCGCCGCTGCCTCCACCGACACCAGCCGATGTAGCAGCAGCCGCTAGAGACATGGCGGTGATGCTAGAGGAAAGGCAAAACCAAGGATTGCCGCCAAGGCGGGCCAGAGGGCCCCGAAGGGAAACGCTCTTCGAACTCGTCGATGACAGGAGCATCGTGCATTATGCGATGAAATCGTTTAAAAACGATTTTCGGATCGCCTCTTTCGCGGCCGACTCGTACGTGAAGCAACTAACCAACGATTGCTTTGGCACGCAAGCGCCGAGATTCACGTGGAAAGAAGTGAAACGGCGACTCCAACAGCTGATCAGGCCAATCAGACGAGAATATTTATATAATATTATATTTAATCCAGCTGAAAATCTTGAACCAGCAATGGATATTGCAACGCGACGAGACCCGAATTATTTCGTGTTCAAACGCGTGACGGACGCTCTAAAATATTACTTCTTAAAATTCGAGGAGACGTCCAGAAACGTTGCACCCTTCGACGTCGAATTCGACGTCGAAGAGGAGCTGCTGCTGGACGATGCCTCGGCATCCGAGGACGATGACGACGACGATGCCGCGGCAGAACAAGTGCAAGGCCGACGACTAAGAAGAAGAGCGCGCGAGCTGTTACCACCGCAACGACCTGCCGTAGCAGCAGCAGCAGCAGCCGTCCCCGCTGCTGCTGGCGATGTCGCCGGCGGCGCCAACCGGAACTTGAACGACGAGGAGAACCTCGAGGATGAAGAGGAGCAGCAGCAGCAGCAGCAGCAGCAGCAGCAGCAGAACGTTACTCCCCGTAGCTCGAAAGCACAAGCGCTACTGCTGCTCACAGATTCGGAGAACCAGACGACGGACGGCGGCCGCCAAGAATCATCGGACGATCGACGCTCGGTGCCGGCCTCCCAAACTCGCCGTCACCGCCGGCGGCGCGACAACAGCAGCAAAGAGCAGTTAAGGCAGTCGACGACGCGCGAAAAGACAGCAGCAGCAGCAGCAGCAGAAGAACTGTCATCGTCGTCGTCGCCCTCGTCGTCGTCGTTTAAAAAGAAGGACGACCGAGTTCTGATTCGTAAGCGAATAAAACAGGAGAGACCGACACCTCGAGAGGATAATGCTGATATAGAAACCATAACGATCAGCAGCAGCAGCAGCAGCAGCAGCTCCGATTGATAATGGACAGAATTGTTTTCTTCTTTTGTTTTTATTTCTTATATATGGAGGGGGGGAAGACAGCCGCACACAATATAGCGCCAGTCTCAAGCCTGGAAAAATGTCGAGAGACTCCCTCTACTAATATAATCTCTTGTAATTAAATAAATTCGATACAGCTCCTGTACATAGTTCTGGCCTAATCTATACTAAACTTAAAAAATTTAGACTTACGTACTAAGTAATTTGGTCTGAACTGTGTATAAACGATTCACTTTGACATAAACGATATAAAAATATTATAAATATTCCAAATTTAACAAAATTTAACTATTTATTTGTACAAGTAATAAAACATTCTTCAATAAAGTTAAAATATTAAATTAAAATATATAAATATGTACAAGGATACTTTTCACGACTATTATATAAGGTGCTGACGTAACGGTCATATATATATATACAGTTACTAAAGAAATATTCACTCTGGGAATTTAAATACTATTATGGGTTACACTTTATGATCGTCAAAACTGCCCGTACGTAATGTCATCATTCGTATGATCGCCAAAAGCGCGTAGTAAAACCTATTTATAACAATATATAGAGATAATAATTATACTTTAATAGAGATCGTATTAAGATTAAATTACACTTATGTTGTTATTTATTATCCAAGCACGTAGCTACTTTTTCTTCGTATTTCTTCTCCAAGTTTTTCATCTTTTTACTTTCATTGGGGTGGGTAGTACATTCAAGTATTTAATAGCATTGTATTCGCTGCTCTTGAAACGTATGGTTTTATTTATGTATGCAAGAGTCAAGTGTTTCTCCGTCTAGTATTGCTTATAGATGCTAAAAATTCAGTTTCCATGTTTCGATAATAGTATAGGATACTACAGTTAACTATCAATGTTTGTTGATTTATTACTTTTGTTTTATTTTTAAATGCCTGATACTGAAGAAATAAACACACTATCCAATTGTCTTCAATTGAAGAATTCATATATTGCTGTTCAAAGATTTCTTGTACTACAATTTAAGAATGAATATGTTGATGTTAATTTAATACAACTGATAATATATGACCAATTTATTCAACTCTATATAAGTAAACAATTGTTATTCCTTCCTTTACTTCCTTTTCATTCATCGCAACAACTCAGCTCGTGTCGCATTCAACAATTTCCGACCGATTACAACGTTGCCGCTCGTACCGGCTGCTGCTGCTGCTGGTCCTCGTTGCAGGTGAGCGCGTTAAAATCACCTACGGCAATGACATATTTTTATTAATTTTTCTCGAAAACTGTACGTCTGATTGGGATCATGGGATCTTTTCTTAATCTAACGACAGTTTTTGGATCACATCTCCACAGCCGTTTTACAAAAATATAACGATAACCACACTCCTAGACTTTGCTTCTCACATATGATATTAGCCTGTTAAAACTAAATCTACATTCTAACTTGAATTACTTCGCTTTTGTACGTGTCATTTCTATGAAATTGTAACCAAATGTACACACCTTATTCTCCACAAATAATTTTACGAAATTTTATCATAACATTCTCCACAAATTCAAATTTGGCATTAACATCCTTTTAAAAATGCAATACGGGTTTATTTGCTTCGCAAACAAGTAGTCTGCCCGAGGTTCGTACTGTGAGCGCGCCGGCACGCGATGCCCCGTCGCCTGCGCTCACCCGAAAAAAGGGCAGGACAGATCCCGAGGATCTGGCGCGAGCTTACTCGCGCGTCGCGCTTGCACGTCGCGCAACAAGACCGCGCGACGACGTTCGCGTCGCCGCAGTCCCAAAGTTACCGAAGCGCTTTCCCCGTCGAGTTGTCGTTGTCGTCGTCGTCGTCGTCGTCGTCGGTGTGGTTCGCGGTCCGTCAGCTCCATTGCCAATCTCGTTCAACGGCGCAATCACCTATCACCAGCGCCCCCCCCCCCAGCCACCCCCCTTCGTCGCTCGCGCTGATCTCGTCTCGCGTGTTCTCGCGCGGATTGCCGCCGCGATCAAGACCGCCGGAGCAGTCGAGCTGCTGCGCGCATCGATCCACCCGGCTGCGATCGCGCCCCCCTCCCTTATCGCCTCGTTCTCAGCGTCGCCCCACGCGCAACCCCGTGGCGCGCGATAATCAGCCAAAAGAGTCGCTCGCGTGCGACTCTGCCTACCGGAGTACACGAGTCGGATATCAAGTAAATAATAATTTATGTAATGATCATTGAAACAAAAAAGTTCACGGAGATATAAATCAAGTCTCAATGCCGTGTATAAATGTATTGCATTTATATAAAATTGTAACTAAACTCTCTGTGCGTGTCGCGTTACGCGCACGCGCGTTGTCAGCGTATGCATAATTAAATTGGCTGTAATTAATGTTTACTCTCTACCTTAACCAAAATTTTACGAAGGCTTCTTATCGTTTTTTACCATCCCTTTCAAATTCCAGGAGTACGTGCCTTGCCTGCAACGTTGAGGATTGGATAAATCTAAATCTAAATCTGTCTCTCGCTCTCTGTCCCACTCCCTCCCTTCCTCCCTCCCTCCCATGCCTCCCTCTCTCTGTCTCCACGGGCCCACGTGTAACTGGGAGCGCTCGCTGGCAGCTCAGTACGTTGCAAGCCCCCGAGCTGTCTAGTACTATTATTATATCTCTCTCGTGTTTATCGATATTGTGCATTTATCTCTATCTATCTCTCTGTCTCTCTCTCTCTCTCTCTCTCTCTCTCGTATTGGCTCTCTCTCTCTCGATCTCTCTCTCTCTCTCTCTCTCTCGCGTGTGCGCGTGTGCGCGTGCGTGCTTGTGCCCGTGCGAACCTGGCAGTATTTGACCTCAGGATCTCTGGAATTTGCCCGCCAATATATCCAGCTCGCTCCCGTGTCAGTAGCTGCTTCGCTTCGAAAAGGTAAAATATTATATTATATTATATTGCCGCCATAGTTACTTAATAATAACGCTATTCGTATATTGTTTAATTTATAGTATACATTTTTCCCTATAACGTTCTTAATATCTTGTATTACGTTTATAAGTGAATTCGCGCTTTTCCAATTACCTCCCCTCGCCGTGTTATCTATATATATATATATTATTTCATTTCTATTAGACGCGCGATTGCTAACGATAATTTATATATTATTATAATAACTAGTATATAACTATTATTAAGCTAACCGTCAAAAACCAAAAAAAATACGTTAATTCTCGCGACCCCTAGTTACTTAGTTTGTTACTTTGACACATAGGATACATTATAGTTATTTAAGAGTAACGTTATTCGTGTATTGTTTAATTTAGAGTATACATTTTTTCCTCCAACATTTTCAATATCTCGTATTACATTTGTAACTGCGCGCGGGGTTTAACAAGTCGGCGCTACTCCCACCTTGTATTCGCGTTACATACACCCCCGATAAAATTATTCAAAAACAAATCCCTGTAGGCTGTTATCTATATATATATTATTTCATTTCTATTAGACGCGCCCATCACCCCGTTATTTAATTTACATTATATTATTAGTATATAAGCATCCCCCTTAAAGTTACTTAGAGTTAGTTAGAGTTTCTTAGTTTTATTAGACATAATGATTTTCCAAAATTTGCAAGAGGCGACACGAGCCGGTGACTTTGAGTAATGGCTACAGCAGACAGATATTGCTGTAGTCGGTATACAATTTTTCGACTTCGAAGCCGAAACTTTCGAAGTCATCGGCTCGGAGGAGCAATTGCGCAAACTTGTCTTGCGTGTCATCGGAGACGAACGCAATTACGCCTTCGTTTTCAATCAGGACCAGAGACATTGGGTCTCCCTGGTATTGAAAACGAAGGCAAAAGTTGCATATTACGCCGACAGTTTGGCGGGTCGACCGATTGATGCGCGAGTCAAGAGAACGTTGAAAAAGTTCGGAATACGCTGCGTTGCTGTATCATCGTCGTCGTCTGAAGAGCAACAAGTGGATTCGTTCAATTGCGGTCTTTATGCTTTATTAAATGCAAAAGCGATCGTCCATGCGCTCTCCGAGGAGGAAGAGGAGGAGGAAGCTGGGGGACGGCAACAGCGTAAAGAGGTGGCATCAAGGATAAAACAAGCCGTTCGGAGCGCAGCCCAAAATGTCAATTTCGTTAATTTACGGCAACAGATTACACAAAAATTGGATAACGAGGCAGGGGACGTGCCGCCGCCGCCGCCGCCGCCGCCAGCAGCAGCAGCCGCAGCAGCTAACAGGACGCAGCAGAAGCAACAGCATGAGCTGTCTGAAGGAGCAGCCCCCGGTAAAGTCCTTGAAGAAGCCGTGAAACGACCATCTCAATTTTACGACGAGCTTCGTCGCAAAATTCGGAAAATATCCCGAGCTGACGCCGATGCTGCCGAAAGCAATATTAAGCAAATGGAAGGAAGACATTTTCGCACAGCTCCTTGGAGAACATTACCCTCCGAGGAGGTAAGGCAGCAGCCGCCACAACCTTCGCGCGAAGAAGAAGCAGCAGCGGCAGCGGCGGCGGCGGCGGCGGCGGCGGTACCATCAGGAGCACCAGCAGTACCAGCAGCAGCTGAAGGCTCCTGGATCGAGGATTCCCGACCTTTGGGGCAAGAGGACAAACATTTGTACAAGATCGAAATCGATTTAGACAGCGTTGCCGTCGCATCCAAAAATTTATACTTTTACAATTTGACGACGGCGACGTTCGATGTTCCGCTGAAACGAGATCGTGCTTTTCGAATGGAAAACAAGAAACTTTGCGCCGCCCTCGAACGTGCCCTCGGGATGATAGACGGTGAAGCAGGGAATAAAGTAAAATGGTTCGATTTCCCCGTCGGCGGGGAAAATCCGAAAGTCTACGTCGCCGTGAGAGTCGTCGTCCAGGAACAACAACCGGACCAAGTACTTTTACCGCCAACCAATCTAAGGAAAAGGTTCTTGGCAGTGGTGAAAGAAGCATTGGGTCGATTACCGGAAGATTGCAAGACAAGGCGACACGGCTCGCACGCATTCTTCACCGGAAGCTACACGACGGTAAAAATTTTCAAAGAAGATTTTCACCTCTTCAAGTCACTACTAAAGAGAGCACTATCCGAAGATGAATTATGGCAGCGTACCAACTGGCTATTTTATTCCTGCCTTCACGGACAATTAATGCCGATCGAGGAAGGAAAGTTGTTCTGCTCGGAGAAATTCAATTTCGATGAAGCTCTACTCGCACAATTACACGTGGGAATTGTGCTGATCCCGAAGCCAAACGACGGCGCCGCCGCCGCCGCCGCCGCCGCTCTCCTTCCAGATTTGAACGGTGTCCAACAGGCATTTTTCACCGACATGAAAAATGCCTATACCTACACACCGTTCGCCGTCAACAAATTCAAGTACTTAGCGGGGGCAAGGAGCACGAGGTACCAATCAATCTCGTACATTCAAAGTTACTGCTCCTCGATTCACCTTCTGAAGAAGGCTGAAAATAAGCCCTCAGCCATATTTAGAGGGCTGTATGAACCTCGGAATCTTGAATCCGACGGCAGAAAGAAAATTCAATTGTACGAGCAACTGTTAGCCCAGCTGTCCGCGCTAATGGATTTAAGATTTGAATTTGTGTACGATTTGCTGCTGCCGGTGGACAAAGTTAAAATTCAACGAGAAGTGGACGATTGCGGTAAAATCGATTGGACGCAAATGGAGCAAGTTACGGAGATAATCATTCGCGATTTGTTCCTGAACAAGGCAATCGTATATTGCCCAAATTATCGCCGTAACTTGCAACAGCCTCGTAGAGTCTGTCAACATTTGCGTTCGATCGTCCAAGAGCTGGATAGGAGGGCCGGCCCCGCGTCCGGTACCAATTTGAGACTCGCGTTCGATTACGAACAGTATCTCAATTTTTGGTACTCGGGCAGCACCAAAGGGGACAATGTCAATTATCGTAGGTTAAAAGTAATTTTAAAAACGGGATTTATAGTATCGTCCACATCGGCAGACGGTAGCAGTATACAATTTATATTGGACCGCCCGGACTTTCCTCTCGATGAATATTGTTTTCAAGACTTACCTGGATTGAAAAATTACCAGAGGGACTATATGCGCCTCTTGTACACGTGCGTCCAAAGAGCAGAGGAGCATAAGAAGAAAATGAAGAACGACGAGAACGGGACGGTGATTGGGACTGCTCGGACATTAAAGAGGAAATGCTCGTGTACTTCCACGCAGCGTACGTCACCAAGTACTTGCTACCGATCCCGGAAAATCGACGGGCCTCCCCGAAAGCGACTGTTTTATTAGCTTTCGGCTTGCAACGATATGTAAGCCGAAAGCTAAGAAGCAAGAGCCACGGGCTTGTCCAACTAACCGACGTAGTAAGGCAATTGGCCAACCCTACGCAAGAATTCGGGAAAATGGAGCTGGGCTTTCTGGGGGGCCAAGTCGAGGAGACGAGGCTACAACATGTAGTGGAAGCAAATATTCAAACGCTTCCACTAAATATGTTGGGCCACTCAAGCAAGTATTGGACGAGGCCTGAAAAGTCTCTCATCATCAAAAAATAGAAAAAAATTATTAATTCTATTTTTAACAAATAATTACTCCTGGCTTCTTTCTTTTCCTTTGTGTAAGATTGGGCATATTTTTTATGGTCTGCGAATCTTCGGCAGCAACTTCAACCACAGGATCTCCTTTTCGGCGCACGTTGTACCATCTCCTCACTTCGTACCTGCAAGAATACATGTAATAAAACAAAATAATGTCACGCTTAGGAAAACAAATTAAATGTACGTCTGCTCGTAAATAATTACTTTTTATCCAAAAGCCGCATTGGAAATATTTCTATGTACTGCTCTATATATTTTTTTAATACCACCTCGTTATCACGGATTAAATGTGCGAACAGGGTTTTTAAAATAAGCCCAAAGTGCGTCGATGGGTACAACATTGCATCAATCACATCCGTTGAATTCACCATTCGGCCAATTTTTACTTCTTCCCTTGATTCCAATTTTCTAAAAAAAATGTGGACAGACTGTTTCAAGAATGGCTCTAATTTAGTTGTTTTTCTTGGCTCATTTGTAGTGCCCGTCTGAAGCCTTTTGGCGGCGATGGCCAGGATGTCTATGTATCGTATTAATCACGATTAAAATTTGATTCTCGCTCTTCATTGACTTCATCATCCTGAGGTAAGATTTTAAAAATAATGTCGACGTACAGGGGTAAAGGGCCTGGTAGGTTAATGTCGAGTCTAATTCTAGACATCGAGTTTGATGCTGCCTCGAATTTCTGGCGTCTGGGATGGGGATAAAATCTTTCATCACTACTGTTTACGTCAGTAGTCGTGCTGCTACTGCTGCTGCTGCGGCGGCTACGGCTACTACTACTGCTGCTGCTGTCGTCAGTGGCTGAATCGTCATCGATTGCCGTCTCTTGCTCTTGCTGAAATCTAACAAAAAGAGCACAAAAAACGAAGAATAATTACTAGAATGAAGGAAGTATGTCATATTTTTATTTTTTGTTTGATATAAATGATTGAATTTTCTGATAAAAGATATTTATTTATTTAAATTACAACAAATTTTATCTTAAATTTTAATTG